>CAJQUW010006031.1:0-91990 GCA_907163375.1 Prostheceraeus crozeri | reverse complement strand
TGGGGGTTTTAGTTTCGGTCTTCCGTATCGCTGGTCAAGGTTGGAAGGTCCGGGTGTGCGAGCCCCCCCCGCCGCTTCTTGGTCGTCCCCCCCCAGGCCTTATTGTGGGGGCTTCCGCGTGTGAGCTCGCATCCCCTCCCGCGCTCCCGCCTCGCCCCCCCGCACCCCTCGCCATCTCGCCTCACCCCCCTGGTGCCTCCACTCGCCCCCTCCCCCCCTTCGCTTGCCCTCCCCTGCCTCTCACCGTGGATTTTTTGGGTTTGGGGTCTGTTTTTTGGCCCCCTTCTCCTCCGCCGTCCTCGGCCTGCGGCGTGCGGGCTTGGGTGGATTGGTGCAAGCCCCTCCGCTCCCTCCTACCCTCCTCTCCCCTCGACCCCCCCTCCGGTTGGGTCCCCCAACTTCTCATCGGGTCCACTTTTGCCCCCAGGTCCCGCATCCCCCCCCCCCCCCCCCCCTCCCCCCCCCGCTCCCCCCCCCCCCCCCCCCCCCCCTCATATATAGACCCCTTTTTAGCTCGGGTCCGCCCCCCCCATCACCCCCCCCGCAGGGGGGTTGCTGTGCTCCCCCCAGACTCCCACCCTCGCCTGCTGCCGGACCACCTCCCTCCTCATTCCCGCACCTCCTTCGCCCCTCACTAGGCTCCCCTTCCACGCCTGCACCCGCGCTACTCCAGTAGCGTGTTTACCCTCCTGGCCTCCCCCTCCTCTCTACCCTGACCCCGTACACGTGTCCACCTCACGCACCCCCACCTTTCATCCACACCCCCGCACTGCGCTTGACTCCTCCTCCCATCCGGCGCCGCCACCCCCGCCCACCGTTCCTGCCTTTCGCGCCCCCCCGGGGGCATTGTGGTAGCGGTGTGCTGCACGTCTCCTTCGCCCGGTCCACCGGCCCGCTGCCCGTCAGCCTGCGCTTCCCGTACACCCACCGCCCCTCGGCCTCCCCCACGGTGGCCCCCCCCGGCGCGACTTCCCGTCCCCCGTCCTGGCCCCCCCCGCCGGAGTGTGTGGATAGCATCCCCCTGCCTAACACTAGCCCCCTGCGCTCACCCCTCGCCTCCTCCTACCTCTACTGGTGCCGCCGCCGTAGTGGGGGGGGTCCGTGCCGCGCTCCTCGTCTCCTCCCTACTGTACTGCCCACAAGCCTCTGACTCGCCCCCCTCCTCTCGTCCCCCCCAAACGACCTCCCCGCCGATAGGCCGCCCCGCCCCTTCCGACCCCCCTTCGCCGAGCACCTTCCGCCGACGCCGTCGGCCCACCTCCCTCCACCCCCCCCGCGTCTTTCTCCCCCTCCCTCCGTTGCCCCCGCTCCGACCCACCCGCACCCCAGCTCCCATGCATCCCCTCCTCGCTGCGCCCCCGCTCTTCCTTTCCATCCTCCCAGCCTCCCCTCCCTCGCGCCCCCGCCCCGGCGGGATGAGACGTTGCCTTCAACACACCGGGGGCCCTAGTCTGCCCCCGTGCCGATGCTCACCCGGGCCATCCCCGCGACCTGACCCGCCCCCGTCGCCCACCCGGCGCGACCCCACCGTGTCGTCCGTAAGTCCCTCCCTCCGCTCGCCATCCACCTAACCCCCTCTGCCCACTTTGCCCCTTCCCCCCTCCCTCCCCCTCGCCCTCCCCTGCAGCCCCCCCCGCCTCCCCGCCCCCCCCCGCACCCCCCCCACTTCCTTATTCGCCTCGGGTTTTCAGCGGTCACCCCTGGCGCCAGCCCCCTCCTACCCCACTCGTGGCCGGGACTTTTTTCAATTTGTTGTGTGGGACCTTGCTCTACCCCCGCTCCCTTCCGGCCGCCCCCCCCCGGGCTGGGAGATGGTGTGGTTGGCTTAGGTACGGAGCGAGGGAGTTCGGTGCGGGCCCCCCATTGTGCGCCCCTCGCCCCTACGCGCCGCCTCCCCTGCTCCCGACCGCTGGGTGTGGGACGCCCTCCGAGTTCGCCCTCCCCTCCTCCACCCCCTCGCCCCCCATGTGGCCGCCACTGACCGCACCCGGGTGACTCCCCGGGGCTCGCGGGGACGTGGAGGGTCCAAGGCCCCCGCTCCGCCGGTCTGCCGACTCTGCGCGCGGTGACGGCTCCCCCCCCCCCCCCCTCGACCCTCCGCCCACCCGCCTGCATCCGCCCCTCAGGTTTAGGGTTGGTCTTGCCCAGCCCTCCAGATTCCCACTCTCCCCCCCCCCCCCGCACTCGCCTCACTTCCCTGCGCTGCTTGTTGGGCCCCCCCCCACCCCGTCCGTTACCCCCTTCCCACGGCCTCCCTTTTCTTCTGTGGGGGTGGGTTGTTGGTGTAGCACTGCCTGTCCCCCTACCGTCCTCTTTCCGTCACCTGTTGCTGTGCTGTGCCCCCTTTCGCCCCCCCCTGGGGGAGGTGCCCGCTGCCCTCGTCAATTTTATAGTCGCTGGCTACCACGGCTGCCCCTTCCCTCCTTCCTCTCACTGCGCCCTCCCTCCCGTTGCGCACCCACACCCCAAGGAGAGCTGGCCCCCTACCCCTCCCTCTCAAATCCTCCCTTCCCGCCCCTACTTCCTGCCCGTGCCCACCTCCCCCTCTCCTGGCCGGTGCTACCGCTCTTCCTTTTGCTCGCCTCGCCCACCGGACCTTCCACACTCGCCCCGCTTTGTTTACCCGCGCCTTTCGCCAGCCGCCAACGCTCCACTCTCATTCTGGTCTGGGACGTAGGTTGGATTTTGCGGTTTGTGGTGTGGCCCCCCTCTCGTGCATCCAGCCCCCCCCCACTGTCTCCCTCCGTCCTTGATCACCTGTTCCCTGAGGTCTTTTGGCGGGGGGCTCTCCTCCCCTGCCGCCCTTGCCCTGACTCCCCCCCCCCCGCCCGTTGTCCAGTCGACCCTGCCCTCCCTCGCGCTTCTCCCGCTCGCGTTCCTTCCCCGTGTTTGTGGATTCTTTGTGTTAACTCTATTTTTTAAGAGGTGCTCCCCGCGCCCGTTCTCGCCGTGCTCCCTCCGGCCCTTCCCCCGCATCTCTGGCAGCCGTCCCGCCCCCGCGGCTCGCCACGCCCCCGCGGCCCGCCAGCCGCGCTGACCCCCCCCCCGCCCGCCCGTTCCACCGGCCTCATTTTGTTACTTCTCATCCCTCCCTCGCTCCTCTGCCCCCTCTCTCCTTCCAGCGCTCCTTCCGGCGCCGTGCCGTCTTCCCTTCCCCCCGGCCTCACCTACTGTTCCCCATCCTCTCGGAAGGGGCCCTTCCGGGGTTTGGGTTCCGTCCGGCTTGCCTCACCCCTTCCCTCCCCTCCTCCCCACATGCCCTGAATTTTTTCTCAAATTCTGAAGGTAAGCATAAATTACGTTGTCGAGATCAATTTAGGCCTAAGTCTTTTGCCATTTTACATCGTTTGTTCATTTATAATGTGTACATAACTTAAGATTCTTATACCACATGCCTACAAAACCGTTGGGCGTAACCTACATTTCTTATTTGTATGCATTTCTAAAACGTATGTCAATTTTGTTTACGGTTTCATTTCAGCTTTTCAGAAGTTGAATGGCTCCCTCGCGAAGTTTTTGTCTGTATCTCTTGACAAGGACAATATCAGACGACTTGTCATCAATGCCGCAAAAAATCTTCGAGATAAGTTGTCATCTCATCTCCATAACCGAGTATTTTTCATTAAGTTAGATGGTGTCACTCGTCAGCGGTCTTCGTATCTTGGAATAAATGTCCAACTTCCTGATTTCGAAAGTGAGTCGAACAGTATAATATTCCGCGCATAGGCCTGTTTCAAAAAATTATTGTTTTTGGGCCTATAGTTGGCCTAAATGTATAATATTTTAGCAAATATCATTTATTGAAATTATGGCAAATTATTTCTTGTTATGAATTATGACTGTAATACTAATATTTTACTCTTTGAGCTTACCGATTGCATTCTTTTAAATTATGAGTCCTTCAACTTACCGATATGTTAGGTTTTGTAATGTAATTTACTTTTCTACAATTAATAGAGAAATTACTTTTGGTGGTTCGACAAAATAGAAACTGGAATCACTTGAGAGAGAGACTAGTACTTTCTGGTGATTCTTGATCATAAATCTTTAATTCAATTGTTTTTTAGAGAATACGTCCGTTGTGTACACCCTGGGCGTGGTTGAATATCTAGATCACACAGCGGTTGGTACGGCGGATCTACTGAAGAAAACCCTGACTTCATTTAATCTATCGATTGAGCAAGTGTTAGCAATTGTCGTCGACAATGCCGCAAATATGACACTGATGGTCAACATTTTACAAGAAGAAGTAAGTTTATCGATTAAAATTGCGAAACTGTAACGTAACTTAATTACATGTACTGTACATATACATGTGAAATTTCGCATTAGCACGAATCACTTTACCATTATATTCTTCTCCTTCTAGTGTACATGTAGATCTAATTGTAAGTTACATGTGGATACATGTGTCGTATATGTGTAGGAATCTAGATAAACTGTACATGTGGTATACGAAAACTATTATAAATTTTTGATAGAATTACAAATCGATTTATTTGTGTAGTCCTTGTAGAATCTTGAATGTGTGCATGCATATGATGAAAAGTTTTGTTGCATAATTCAAGATAAAGCTTTATCTTCTGTCTTATGATGTAATTATGTTATAATTTTATTAGCACCTACATGTACTTCCTTAGTTTTCTTGAGTTCCATCAATAAAATTATATGAGAAAATAAAACTTCGGATTAATGGATCTTAAACATACTTTAAGTTACATTTGGTACTAAGGAAATAATGATAAATACCGGTACTACTTAACATGTACTTGCTTACTGATATCAGTAAAGTACAAGTAAATAGACCTAACATCAAACATATCACATGAAACTTGAAACTTTTACTTTGGAGTTCTTAATTAGATATAATTTGGCCACGAACGGTATCTCTGGGGGACTATTATACGTTCGGCTTCGGACAAATATATTTCGTAAGAATAGGTTATGGACCATAGCATATCAGATCATATTTGATGTTCCGTTTATGTATAGACTATATGCATAGGCTACATGTGAACAAGAAAAACTCAGTACCGCTTCAGCTTTAAAGGAATTACGAAAATGCCATAAAGAAATTAACAAAGCATATTGGTAGTTTGTTAAGAATGTTGTGAGTTGTGAAATTTGTACTCAAGTATCAATTGATTTCAGATCGAAGACGAACAGGAGGAATCTGATATTGAGGATGTTCTTCCAAATGACATTTTTCAAGGTGCCTCTAATGTATTATATCATATTCGGTGTGGAGCTCATACGTTGCAGCTTGCAGTGAAGGATTCCCTCAAATCTTCTAAGTCCGCTCAACATCTATTGCTCAAAGTTAGAAGTGTTGTCCGAAAGCTTCGCACACCACAATTGAATCAAACTCTTTCCAGCAAGCGAACTATTGAAAGTTCCATACGATGCAACAATTCGCATACAGGTAAGTTTTATATAGTACACATCAAACATTAATTATCTTTGGTAGGCCTATACACTGAACCGTATAAATTTTACAACACTAAAAAGTACTCCTTTTCGATTGATTTTTTCTAGTCTACATGTTCCACTCTGAATTTGACAACCAGAAATGCAGTTTAGTGGGTCCTAATAATTGAAAAGTACTAGACCTACTATATGTACATGAGAACAAACTCTAGATTATTGTGCCTATGTCTCATGCATAGGCATTTCTACGTACATGTGGCTCTGGCATCTGTCGATGTATGTAATACGCTATACGTAAATTATAGTTTCGTATTTAGCTGCACCATTAACTTAGATGTATGTCCCTATGACGTTCAAGGAGAGCAAGACATAAATTTCTATATAATTCAAATATATTCCTCAATTTTTCAGTCAGAACAACTAAGCCCAGGAGAATTTGTGAAAGAATGGATACAGGTGAAAAGACACATGGCAAGGCAAGACGGGAGCATTCCCAAGGAGATGGTGGCTTCGATGATGCGAAGGGAGGAGGTAATTATATACTTTGTTCTTTTAAATTGAATTACACGTAGATAAAAGATAGTGGATTGAATTTTGAAAAGGACTCAACTAATTATACTGAATATATAAATGATACAAACGAAGCTGTTGCATACATATGTATTGTACTCATACACAAACTCGGATTAACATTTACGATCATGCCAGCTCTTTTACCTGTTGTGAACTATTTAAAGATGTAGATGTAAAATAATTGTCTATCATGTTGTTCAAAAAAACATATGCTACACCCAAAGAACACAATGGCGTTCTTACGGGCTCCAACGAAGGCATAATAGACTTACTCGGCTACTCAAACTAAATCAATCAAACGATCGAAGTATACCAGCCACCAAAAATTCATTGAATAATTTACTTCATTTTCATTCTATTCATTGGGTAGTCGTTTTCAAATTCTTTGGGGAAATTGTGACTGCTAACTTACTTTTCTGCTATCTTGTGACTGCTTGTATATGTATGTTTTCAGATAATAAATTATAGACTATCTTTTATTACTCTGAATATTGAAGTATTTTGAATTTTGCAATATATGTATATTGTTTTCTTTAAAGGTTCTCCTGAACGATTTGATATGTGCTGCAACATGTTGTGACCCGCGTTATCGTCTGCTATTAACTGCTGCCCAACAAGAGAGAGGTACAAAAGTAGTGGAGAGAGTAGCGCTACATCTCAGAAAACAACAACAAATGAACTCATGTGATTCATCACCAAACAGAAGCACCACAGAAGAAGTGGGGATTGTCGATGCGGAAGACTTAGAGGATGAGCTGGATTTACTCGCTGCAGCAACTTTTAAAACGAATGGTAAGAAAGCAAAAAGAAATTAGATACGTACATACGTATGTGCGCATTACTGAATTTATACTGTAATTGGTTATATGTCTCTGATGTCCGAAAGATCATTCATATGTAGTTGCATGTACCGGTTACGGCTAGATCATCTTATGATTTTTTTCTATTGTACGTTTTCAGATTTGAAAAAAGAAGACCCAACAACAGAATTTTACGAAACTGATGGCAACCATGCTCAGTTCGGAACGGGTTAAAGGCAATGTACCGGTATTTGAAGCAATCAATGAGAAGACTTGTCCACCTGCTCTGATTGACACGAGCAAATTGTTATCTTCATTGCCGACAACACAAGTTTCGGTGGAGAGGCTTTTCTCTAGTGTAAAACTGCTTCTGAGTGACCTTCGATCCAGACTAAGGCCTGATATTGTTGATAGTGTGTTGTTCCTTCGGAGTAACACGCAACATTTTTGATCCTATTTTTTGTGTGTAGCAATTACATGTAGTCATCACTC
The DNA here is from genome assembly GCA_907163375.1 of Prostheceraeus crozeri. Lineage (NCBI taxonomy): Eukaryota > Metazoa > Platyhelminthes > Polycladida > Euryleptidae > Prostheceraeus > Prostheceraeus crozeri. Next base: position 84,698 of record CAJQUW010006031.1, on the reverse strand, counting down.
ACCATGAATACTGGTAGATGTTTCCACAGCTACATGTACATTTGAGTTAATTATTGTTTCAATCACCTCCGTTTTTTCCACTCATACTAATATGTATGCAATAGTGGGCTAAGCTACAATTATATGCATGTAGAGTCGTAATGGGAGAAAATGTTAGAAACATGAAAATTAAGTAGACGCACTACCGGTACCGATTTTATGTGAAGATAAGGTAAGATTACGTTTTTTTTTGATGAAAATGGCCTTAATAATAAAAATTGTGAGGCCAAAAATTAACATAAATTTGGAAAGTTTAAAAAAGTTGTTAAGTATGAAATATTACAATTAAGAGAAATATATTATTTACTTGATTGATATCATTTAGTAAACAACACATATTGGCATAATTTCTGCTGATGTAATAAAGGGCAAAAACATGTACAGGGTTGTTAATTATTTGTTAGTCTACTCTACATTGACTTAGTTAGGTCAAAGACGATCTGTTTTCTACATCATCACTCTACTGAAGCAGAAGTTTGGGTTAAACTTAAAAGCATGTTATGAATTGAAGTGAAAATTTGATGCTCAAAGTTATTTCTTATTAAGCCTATGGCGCACGCGCAGTATTGGTCATTTAATATGAGAATGTCTGTCAATTGTTCATTTTGCATGGTTGGTGGGACTATTCCTCTGGGGCTGATTAAGAGTAGATTACAATGATACTATGGAAGATGTGGAGGCCATTCAAGTGGCTCGTGACGCAGACATGTAAAAATGTCATTTACATAAATGAAGTTTATAGTTGCATAACTTAGAGCCAAAATTGTGAGTTGAGAAGACTGGAGAATCTTCGGTGCCCGGAGTCGGAGTCGGAGTCCTTAAGATTTAGTCGGAGTCCTTAAACTTTGAAAACCCGGAGTCGGAGTCGGAGTCGGAGTCCTATCAAAATTTTAGGACTCCGAAACCCTGCTTAAAGGACATGGCTGGCAGACTGACAAAGTGGACGGGATCTAACTTATCTTCTTCTAATGCCACTCTTCGAAACTCCTGAAATACATCAGCCAGCAAAAGTACATCTAACTTAAGATAGGCAATCATATATTCGCCAAATGTATGGCAGTCAAATTTTATCCATGCATCTTGTGCATGATCATAATCTTCGGTCTTACATTCTGCGCCGGTCAAATCATTTTTAAATTTATCTATGGGTGGAAGAGAAGTCTCGCCGAGTTTACTAATCGCATCAAAATATGCATATGGAAAGACTCCTTTCCGTGTGATGACTTCATCGGATAGATTTGGATATTGTTTCTTAAGATTTTGTGTTAGTGGAAGAGACTTTAGATTTTGTACGAGAGAGGTCAGTGATGCAGTCATAAATTGGTAGGAATCTAAAAATTTTATATCAAAATAGACCGTCTTATTTTCTTTAGTTTTATCAACAGGCATTTTTGCTGTCATGGCCATAAACTTCTCTCTCGTTTGTGCTATTACATCAATCTTCCACTCTTTCATTTGACCTAAACCTCCTTTTATTATCATATGGCTGTCGTAGCCCTTGAAATTATGGAAAATGACGGGTAATGTACGCCGTTTCATCCTAAGTGAAAAATTGCATTTTGAACATAGTGCGTTTCTAAATTTACCAGTGATGTGATCATGGTCGCGCACTTTCTTAATCTTATCATCATCAAATGTTTTCCTACATTTGAGGCAAACGTTGCAACTATCAAATTTTGCTTGATCATCTGCTGTCATATGCAATGATCTGCGATAGAGTTCACCATCATACTTTTGTTGAAATTTTACAGCCTGTTCGAGGAATTGCAGGAATTGGTAAATACAATCCTCACCTTGCCAGACGTGCATTTTATTTTTTCTATTTTGGAAATGGTCATGCCATACTTCATAGCAGGAAATGGCTGCTGCTCGTTGGGTGTTATAAACGATATATCATTCGATGTCAGCATAGATGACAGGAAGAGGACTTAGTTCATCGCCATTCTCTGTATATGAAAACTCCTTATCTTTGGGCATGCGCTCCATTTGTAGTTTACCTCGCTTACACCATTCGTAATGAGTTTCAAATTTATGTTTACTCCTAAAGTTGCGAATGCATCTGTCACAGTAATAAATCTCTGATGAGCTAGAATTTGTTAAGTGGTGGTATAAGCGAGAAATTTTGGGAATACCGCAGTAGACTCGCCAAGACTCGCAGTCTACAACTTCGGTTGCAGGAGAGGAGGGTATGTGAAACTCCAACCTCTCTACTATTTGACCAGTATGGTGGTCGATTTTTGCATATTTTATTTTGAGATAGATGAGCGCCTTCATTCTAAAATTGACTAAATTGTTGAAGAGCGCACCAATCAAAGATGAATTTTGATGAAACCATTCTTCAAAGTCAGTAATGGTTTCTGAGGATTCCATCTGGTAGTTCCTCACTAAATTATTTATCGACACTTCAGAGAGTCGGATAGAGGAGGTGCTGTTAGTATAACTATCGTCACTGTGTGTATGTCGAAGTCTATGTGAAGATAGTTCAAAATGTGACTCAAAAGACTGAATGCATAGTAGTAAGAAAACGGCGAACACTCGACCGGCGCGCCCTCCCCCTCCCCTCCCCCTCCCCTCCCCCTCCCCCCCTCTGGAACGGCAGAGTGTCGTGGTCGGCCGCCGTGGTGCTTCGGGTCTGAGTGTCGTGGTGGACTTGGGCGACCGCCAGGATTAGTCTTGAGGCTATAGTGTGTGATGTTTTTCGTGCTGAATGTTGGGTTGTAAAATGGGCTGTTTCGAGTGGAAGGAGTGGTCGGATGAGAAAACGGAGGTCGGATTCGGATTCAGCGTGAAATTCTGCATCGGTATGGTGAGTTTCAAGGCAATCGGAGAGAAAAATTTTCAACATTTTTCGGAAAAACGACAGAGTTAGAATTTGGGACGTTTTGCTATGTAGCGCCAAAACGAAGCATCGGATGGGAAAACGGATTTCAGATTTGGAATCAGCGTGAAATTCTCTATCTGTATGGTGAGTTTCAAGTCAATCGGCGAGAAAAAGTTTCGCTGACGTCCCCCCCCTCTGGACAGCTCGCTTCGATTTTGGCTTCCAGTGGACGGATTTTGTCGTGCCATAGCTCGTTTGAAAGCTAAGAGTGAGACAAATTCACTGAAAGAATCGGCTTGTTCCTATCTGTCTTCGTTTAGATGTGAGACGCCATTTAAGATTTTGGGACATTGGCAAAAAACGACAGAGTTAGAATTTGGGACGTTTTGGGCTCTAGCTTCAAAACGAAGCATCGGATGGGAAAACGGATTTCAGATTTGGAATCAGCGTGAAATTCTCTATCTGTATGGTGAGTTTCAAGTCAATCGGAGAGTTTTAAAGTCAATCGGAGAGAAAAATTTTCAACATTTTTCGGAAAAACGACTGAGTTAGAATTTTTGCGATGGCTGCCTTCTGTAGAGCCAAAACGAAGCATCGGATGGGAAAACGGAGGCCAGATTCGGATTCAGCGTCAAATTCTACATGGAAATGGTGTATTTCCAGCTCAATCGGAGCACTAGAACCGGAGATAGACGGGTTTTTAGTGTTTGGATGATGGGTATTACGTCATCAGCTGATCGCCACACACTATATAAGCTGGGAACCGACAGAGACTTGTCATTCAGACGAGAGATTGCCAACGGTAAGTCGTCTCTCTGAGCTCCGATGATAGCTTCGGACATTCCAAATCCCGAGTTTCTGTAAGAAACCGACTTAGAAAATTTCATTGCTGATATCAGCTAAGCCGTCAGACTTAGAGGTTCACCAGGAGATGGCCTTCGTCTCCAGGCCATAAAAGACTCCAAAACTTTAATGGCTTGTAACTTTGCTTCTACAAGTCCGTTTGACTTGATTCAAAAAAGGTTCGGTCGCTATTGACCTGCCCTAAGTGATAGACTACTTATAAAATTTCATAAGTAGTGCTAAAAAGTTGAAAATTTTAAATTCACTATTTTTGGAGGTTTTCTGGGGTTTTCGACCCTGCTGAAGTCAATGAAAGCATTTTTAATGATGTCTGAGCCAGTCTTCTCATGGTATAAGCGGCTTTTCACTGAAAGCGAGCAAGACACGGAGAGTTTTGCTGTAATATTCCACTGACAGGGTGTTCCTTCGGGACGGCGGACGATGCCGTAGGGTTAAGTGTGGCAAGGGAATGTGTCATAGTTTAGACCGTAACCGCTGGGACAACTCATGTCTCATGTTGGGCATTTGACACAGCTGTCAACGTAGCACTTTGAACGCCAATCGGTTGAGTCTTAGCTATCTTGTCATGGGTGGCCTCTAAACATCTCCATTGCAAAACGCTGGTGAATCAAGCTCTCTACGGCTTGCTATCAAGCTGATCAAAGCAATAACTTGGGATGTTTCCTCAAGGTTTTCAAGTATGCTAAGTTCAAATGTGCTATCAGATTTCAAATTTAACTAAGTCTAAGGCAGCTTTGAGGGGTTAGATCCCAGCTACTGTTCACTACCTTTGACTCGGCGTTGCTGTTACCACTTCGGGGCAGTGACAATGATGTCTTCAGCTGTAAATAGCGGGTATCGGGGAAGATCTCTCACTTCCCTAGTGATCAGTACAAGGCCTTCGGGCTGTCGACGGGATCGAGTGCCACTCACTACACTCAAATCTATCATTCCTCACTAAGTGTAAAAATCATTGTTTTCCGTTTTTCGCTTCAGAAATGCCGAAATACAATAATATGAAGACCAGTTTCAAACTGTGTCAATGCCGGAAGGTATTCCGAGCTGACGCCTTCAAGAAGCACGCTTGCACTAACAAGAAACAGATAGGGGTCGCTCGCTACTATTGCGGAGCCCACAAAGTCAGTCGCTTAAGTGAGCGGCTGGAGGATTGGCACTCACAACAACAAACGGAGGCCAGATTCGGATTCAGCGTCAAATTCTACATGGAAATGGTGTATTTCCAGCTCAATCGGAGCACTAGAACCGGAGATAGACGGGTTTTTAGTGTTTGGATGATGGGTATTACGTCATCAGCTGATCGCCACACACTATATAAGCTGGGAACCGACAGAGACTTGTCATTCAGACGAGAGATTGCCAACGGTAAGTCGTCTCTCTGAGCTCCGATGATAGCTTCGGACATTCCAAATCCCGAGTTTCTGTAAGAAACCGACTTAGAAAATTTCATTGCTGATATCAGCTAAGCCGTCAGACTTAGAGGTTCACCAGGAGATGGCCTTCGTCTCCAGGCCATAAAAGACTCCAAAACTTTAATGGCTTGTAACTTTGCTTCTACAAGTCCGTTTGACTTGATTCAAAAGAGGTTCGGTCGCTATTGACCTGCCCTAAGTGATAGACTACTTATAAAATTTCATAAGTAGTGCTAAAAAGTTGAAAATTTTAAATTCACTATTTTTGGAGGTTTTCTGGGGTTTTCGACCCTGCTGAAGTCAATGAAAGCATTTTTAATGATGTCTGAGCCAGTTTTCTCATGGTATAAGCGGCTTTTCACTGAAAGCGAGCAAGACACGGAGAGTTTTGCTGTAATATTCCACTGACAGGGTGTTCCTTCGGGACGGCGGACGATGCCGTAGTGATAAGTGTGGCAAGGGAATGTGTCATAGTTTAGACCGTAACCGCTGGGACAACTCATGTCTCATGTTGGGCATTTGACACAGCTCTCAACGTAGCACTTTGAACGCCAATCGGTTGAGTCTTAGCTATCTTGTCATGGGTGGCCTCTAAACATCTCCATTGCAAAACGCTGGTGAATCAAGCTCTCTACGGCTTGCTATCAAGCTGATCAAAGCAATAACTTGGGATGTTTCCTCAAGGTTTTCAAGTATGCTAAGTTCAAATGTGCTATCAGATTTCAAATTTAACTAAGTCTAAGGCAGCTTTGAGGGGTTAGATCCCAGCTACTGTTCACTACGTTTGACTCGGCGTTGCTGTTACCACTTCGGGGCAGTGACAATGATGTCTTCAGCTGTAAATAGCGGGTATCGGGAAGATCTCTCACTTCCCTAGTGATCAGTACAAGGCCTTCGGGCTGTCGACGGGATCGAGTGCCACTCACTACACTCAAATCTATCATTCCTCACTAAGTGTAAAAATCATTGTTTTCCGTTTTTCGCTTCAGAAATGCCGAAATACAATAATATGAAGACCAGTTTCAAACTGTGTCAATGCCGGAAGGTATTCCGAGCTGACGCCTTCAAGAAGCACGCTTGCACTAACAAGAAACAGATAGGGGTCGCTCGCTACTATTGCGGAGCCCACAAAGTCAGTCGCTTAAGTGAGCGGCTGGAGGATTGGCACTCACAACAACAAACGGAGGCCAGATTCGGATTCAGCGTCAAATTCTACATGGAAATGGTGTATTTCCAGCTCAATCGGAGCACTAGAACCGGAGATAGACGGGTTTTTAGTGTTTGGATGATGGGTATTACGTCATCAGCTGATCGCCACACACTATATAAGCTGGGAACCGACAGAGACTTGTCATTCAGACGAGAGATTGCCAACGGTAAGTCGTCTCTCTGAGCTCCGATGATAGCTTCGGACATTCCAAATCCCGAGTTTCTGTAAGAAACCGACTTAGAAAATTTCATTGCTGATATCAGCTAAGCCGTCAGACTTAGAGGTTCACCAGGAGATGGCCTTCGTCTCCAGGCCATAAAAGACTCCAAAACTTTAATGGCTTGTAACTTTGCTTCTACAAGTCCGTTTGACTTGATTCAAAAAAGGTTCGGTCGCTATTGACCTGCCCTAAGTGATAGACTACTTATAAAATTTCATAAGTAGTGCTAAAAAGTTGAAAATTTTAAATTCACTATTTTTGGAGGTTTTCTGGGGTTTTCGACCCTGCTGAAGTCAATGAAAGCATTTTTAATGATGTCTGAGCCAGTTTTCTCATGGTATAAGCGGCTTTTCACTGAAAGCGAGCAAGACACGGAGAGTTTTGCTGTAATATTCCACTGACAGGGTGTTCCTTCGGGACGGCGGACGATGCCGTAGTGATAAGTGTGGCAAGGGAATGTGTCATAGTTTAGACCGTAACCGCTGGGACAACTCATGTCTCATGTTGGGCATTTGACACAGCTCTCAACGTAGCACTTTGAACGCCAATCGGTTGAGTCTTAGCTATCTTGTCATGGGTGGCCTCTAAACATCTCCATTGCAAAACGCTGGTGAATCAAGCTCTCTACGGCTTGCTATCAAGCTGATCAAAGCAATAACTTGGGATGTTTCCTCAAGGTTTTCAAGTATGCTAAGTTCAAATGTGCTATCAGATTTCAAATTTAACTAAGTCTAAGGCAGCTTTGAGGGGTTAGATCCCAGCTACTGTTCACTACCTTTGACTCGGCGTTGCTGTTACCACTTCGGGGCAGTGACAATGATGTCTTCAGCTGTAAATAGCGGGTATCGGGGAAGATCTCTCACTTCCCTAGTGATCAGTACAAGGCCTTCGGGCTGTCGACGGGATCGAGTGCCACTCACTACACTCAAATCTATCATTCCTCACTAAGTGTAAAAATCATTGTTTTCCGTTTTTCGCTTCAGAAATGCCGAAATACAATAATATGAAGACCAGTTTCAAACTGTGTCAATGCCGGAAGGTATTCCGAGCTGACGCCTTCAAGAAGCACGCTTGCACTAACAAGAAACAGATAGGGGTCGCTCGCTACTATTGCGGAGCCCACAAAGTCAGTCGCTTAAGTGAGCGGCTGGAGGATTGGCACTCACAACAACAAACGGAGGCCAGATTCGGATTCAGCGTCAAATTCTACATGGAAATGGTGTATTTCCAGCTCAATCGGAGCACTAGAACCGGAGATAGACGGGTTTTTAGTGTTTGGATGATGGGTATTACGTCATCAGCTGATCGCCACACACTATATAAGCTGGGAACCGACAGAGACTTGTCATTCAGACGAGAGATTGCCAACGGTAAGTCGTCTCTCTGAGCTCCGATGATAGCTTCGGACATTCCAAATCCCGAGTTTCTGTAAGAAACCGACTTAGAAAATTTCATTGCTGATATCAGCTAAGCCGTCAGACTTAGAGGTTCACCAGGAGATGGCCTTCGTCTCCAGGCCATAAAAGACTCCAAAACTTTAATGGCTTGTAACTTTGCTTCTACAAGTCCGTTTGACTTGATTCAAAAGAGGTTCGGTCGCTATTGACCTGCCCTAAGTGATAGACTACTTATAAAATTTCATAAGTAGTGCTAAAAAGTTGAAAATTTTAAATTCACTATTTTTGGAGGTTTTCTGGGGTTTTCGACCCTGCTGAAGTCAATGAAAGCATTTTTAATGATGTCTGAGCCAGTTTTCTCATGGTATAAGCGGCTTTTCACTGAAAGCGAGCAAGACACGGAGAGTTTTGCTGTAATATTCCACTGACAGGGTGTTCCTTCGGGACGGCGGACGATGCCGTAGTGATAAGTGTGGCAAGGGAATGTGTCATAGTTTAGACCGTAACCGCTGGGACAACTCATGTCTCATGTTGGGCATTTGACACAGCTCTCAACGTAGCACTTTGAACGCCAATCGGTTGAGTCTTAGCTATCTTGTCATGGGTGGCCTCTAAACATCTCCATTGCAAAACGCTGGTGAATCAAGCTCTCTACGGCTTGCTATCAAGCTGATCAAAGCAATAACTTGGGATGTTTCCTCAAGGTTTTCAAGTATGCTAAGTTCAAATGTGCTATCAGATTTCAAATTTAACTAAGTCTAAGGCAGCTTTGAGGGGTTAGATCCCAGCTACTGTTCACTACCTTTGACTCGGCGTTGCTGTTACCACTTCGGGGCAGTGACAATGATGTCTTCAGCTGTAAATAGCGGGTATCGGGAAGATCTCTCACTTCCTAGTGATCAGTACAAGGCCTTCGGGCTGTCGACGGGATCGAGTGCCACTCACTACACTCAAATCTATCATTCCTCACTAAGTGTAAAAATCATTGTTTTCCGTTTTTCGCTTCAGAAATGCCGAAATACAATAATATGAAGACCAGTTTCAAACTGTGTCAATGCCGGAAGGTATTCCGAGCTGACGCCTTCAAGAAGCACGCTTGCACTAACAAGAAACAGATAGAGGTCGCTCGCTACTATTGCGGAGCCCACAAAGTCAGTCGCTTAAGTGAGCGGCTGGAGGATTGGCACTCACAACAACAAACGGAGGCCAGATTCGGATTCAGCGTCAAATTCTACATGGAAATGGTGTATTTCCAGCTCAATCGGAGCACTAGAACCGGAGATAGACGGGTTTTTAGTGTTTGGATGATGGGTATTACGTCATCAGCTGATCGCCACACACTATATAAGCTGGGAACCGACAGAGACTTGTCATTCAGACGAGAGATTGCCAACGGTAAGTCGTCTCTCTGAGCTCCGATGATAGCTTCGGACATTCCAAATCCCGAGTTTCTGTAAGAAACCGACTTAGAAAATTTCATTGCTGATATCAGCTAAGCCGTCAGACTTAGAGGTTCACCAGGAGATGGCCTTCGTCTCCAGGCCATAAAAGACTCCAAAACTTTAATGGCTTGTAACTTTGCTTCTACAAGTCCGTTTGACTTGATTCAAAAGAGGTTCGGTCGCTATTGACCTGCCCTAAGTGATAGACTACTTATAAAATTTCATAAGTAGTGCTAAAAAGTTGAAAATTTTAAATTCACTATTTTTGGAGGTTTTCTGGGGTTTTCGACCCTGCTGAAGTCAATGAAAGCATTTTTAATGATGTCTGAGCCAGTTTTCCTCATGGTATAAGCGGCTTTTCACTGAAAGCGAGCAAGACACGGAGAGTTTTGCTGTAATATTCCACTGACAGGGTGTTCCTTCGGGACGGCGGACGATGCCGTAGTGATAAGTGTGGCAAGGGAATGTGTCATAGTTTAGACCGTAACCGCTGGGACAACTCATGTCTCATGTTGGGCATTTGACACAGCTCTCAACGTAGCACTTTGAACGCCAATCGGTTGAGTCTTAGCTATCTTGTCATGGTGGCCTCTAAACATCTCCATTGCAAAACGCTGGTGAATCAAGCTCTCTACGGCTTGCTATCAAGCTGATCAAAGCAATAACTTGGGATGTTTCCTCAAGGTTTTCAAGTATGCTAAGTTCAAATGTGCTATCAGATTTCAAATTTAACTAAGTCTAAGGCAGCTTTGAGGGGTTAGATCCCAGCTACTGTTCACTACCTTTGACTCGGCGTTGCTGTTACCACTTCGGGGCAGTGACAATGATGTCTTCAGCTGTAAATAGCGGGTATCGGGGAAGATCTCTCACTTCCCTAGTGATCAGTACAAGGCCTTCGGGCTGTCGACGGGATCGAGTGCCACTCACTACACTCAAATCTATCATTCCTCACTAAGTGTAAAAATCATTGTTTTCCGTTTTTCGCTTCAGAAATGCCGAAATACAATAATATGAAGACCAGTTTCAAACTGTGTCAATGCCGGAAGGTATTCCGAGCTGACGCCTTCAAGAAGCACGCTTGCACTAACAAGAAACAGATAGAGGTCGCTCGCTACTATTGCGGAGCCCACAAAGTCAGTCGCTTAAGTGAGCGGCTGGAGGATTGGCACTCACAACAACAAACGGAGGCCAGATTCGGATTCAGCGTCAAATTCTACATGGAAATGGTGTATTTCCAGCTCAATCGGAGCACTAGAACCGGAGATAGACGGGTTTTTAGTGTTTGGATGATGGGTATTACGTCATCAGCTGATCGCCACACACTATATAAGCTGGGAACCGACAGAGACTTGTCATTCAGACGAGAGATTGCCAACGGTAAGTCGTCTCTCTGAGCTCCGATGATAGCTTCGGACATTCCAAATCCCGAGTTTCTGTAAGAAACCGACTTAGAAAATTTCATTGCTGATATCAGCTAAGCCGTCAGACTTAGAGGTTCACCAGGAGATGGCCTTCGTCTCCAGGCCATAAAAGACTCCAAAACTTTAATGGCTTGTAACTTTGCTTCTACAAGTCCGTTTGACTTGATTCAAAAGAGGTTCGGTCGCTATTGACCTGCCCTAAGTGATAGACTACTTATAAAATTTCATAAGTAGTGCTAAAAAGTTGAAAATTTTAAATTCACTATTTTTGGAGGTTTTCTGGGGTTTTCGACCCTGCTGAAGTCAATGAAAGCATTTTTAATGATGTCTGAGCCAGTTTTCTCATGGTATAAGCGGCTTTTCACTGAAAGCGAGCAAGACACGGAGAGTTTTGCTGTAATATTCCACTGACAGGGTGTTCCTTCGGGACGGCGGACGATGCCGTAGTGATAAGTGTGGCAAGGGAATGTGTCATAGTTTAGACCGTAACCGCTGGGACAACTCATGTCTCATGTTGGGCATTTGACACAGCTCTCAACGTAGCACTTTGAACGCCAATCGGTTGAGTCTTAGCTATCTTGTCATGGGTGGCCTCTAAACATCTCCATTGCAAAACGCTGGTGAATCAAGCTCTCTACGGCTTGCTATCAAGCTGATCAAAGCAATAACTTGGGATGTTTCCTCAAGGTTTTCAAGTATGCTAAGTTCAAATGTGCTATCAGATTTCAAATTTAACTAAGTCTAAGGCAGCTTTGAGGGGTTAGATCCCAGCTACTGTTCACTACCTTTGACTCGGCGTTGCTGTTACCACTTCGGGGCAGTGACAATGATGTCTTCAGCTGTAAATAGCGGGTATCGGGGAAGATCTCTCACTTCCCTAGTGATCAGTACAAGGCCTTCGGGCTGTCGACGGGATCGAGTGCCACTCACTACACTCAAATCTATCATTCCTCACTAAGTGTAAAAATCATTGTTTTCCGTTTTTCGCTTCAGAAATGCCGAAATACAATAATATGAAGACCAGTTTCAAACTGTGTCAATGCCGGAAGGTATTCCGAGCTGACGCCTTCAAGAAGCACGCTTGCACTAACAAGAAACAGATAGGGGTCGCTCGCTACTATTGCGGAGCCCACAAAGTCAGTCGCTTAAGTGAGCGGCTGGAGGATTGGCACTCACAACACAGCGAGTGTCAAACAGGCGAAGTAGGCGAAGAAGAACGGAGTTCACTCTTCGCCACTGAGCTCCGTTCTTTGGAGCTACAATCTGCCAACGAGCAAGAACGGAGTTCACTCTTCACCACTGAGGCCACTGAGCTACAATCCGCCATTGAAGCGATTGCCGCTGTATCCTCACTTAGTAGCGAGAGCTCGCTGACCAGCAGTGATAGTGAGGAGGAGGAGGAGGGAGAGCTACAGTCGCAACTTATCGAGGACGTCGACCTCGATCGCGAGACCCCTACAGCCGTAACTGCGAGTGGAATTGCAACACAATGTCGCAATTTTGTCAAGCGCCCGCCGGTGATCGCCGAACGGGATAGACTAAAGAAAGAGGTGGAGAAGTTGAAGGAGGAGGCCTTCTCATACAAGGCAAAGTATGAGGACCTAAAGAACGTGGCCGGAGAGATGAAGAAGGTGAAGGAGAGATTAAGCGAGCGGGATGGCGAGTTGGAGCAGGAGAGGCTCAAGACTCTCGAGGGGAAAGCCAGAGAAGAGGCTTTACTAGCAGAGAGGGAAAGTAGGGAGAAGGAGATACGAAGGTTGAAGGAGGAAGTGGAGAGACTCCGTGTGCAGATGGCTAAGGTGGTCGAGACGAACCACGAGCTGCACCGTTCGGCGCAGCTGGTGGATCGCGATCGAAGGTTGCGTTCCAGTCGTCTGCAAATCCCTATTAGAAAGGGGAGAGTAGCAGAAACTCCTCTCTTGTACGAGCGTGGAAGAGGGGAGAAATGCTACTCTCGGGTGAAGAAAGGGGTGGAGTGTCTACACTTCACCTTCGATCATCGTGATCCGATCTCGAATTTCCTTTATGAGGAAGCGTCCGAGAAGATCTGTAAGTAAAAATGACTAAATTAAAATGTAAGATGATAACTCACTACTTCTTTCTTTACAGACATCCAAGAGAAGCGACCAACCGCCCCGTTGCCGGAGCCGCAGTCGAAACAGCAAGCCTGAGTCCCTACCACACACCCCGAGAACGAACCACAGGCTCTCTTAAGGGCCACCATGGGGCAAGACATGATAGAACCTCCACGCGGTTTGCCCTGGGCAGCCTTCGGACTGGCGAATACTATCATTAAGTTGAATCTGCTATCAGTCAACTTGAACGTTGCAAATGAAGTTCGGTGTAATACTTCCTTTCGACGGGCGTTCCTGTAAAGGGCGGCGGTGAAACCCGTAGCTATGTATACCGCAAGGGACATTCGGCAATGATCAATCTTGTTAAACCTCTCTGCGTCATGTTTGCAAGTGATTGCCTCTATCTCAACGTAGTATGCATTCGCGCCAGGGCGACATTTAGCCAACTGTCGAAGGTTGCCTAAAACTTTCCATTGCATACGTTATGAGAACCATGAGTTCTACCTGTCTCTATCAATGAGACGAATTGATGAATGGAATGAAATGGGAGGACATTCATGCGCCACACGCAACATAACACACTTCTCTCTTCCGTAGTCTAACAAGCTCTTTACACATGGATCGCAGTCGATTGCTATCCCTGTATCAGAAGTGTAAGCTATCTTAATTTTATTTAGCACTATTTCATCTACCATCATCGCCCATATGAAATGTTATAAGATTTACAAGTTAGACTAAGCGTGCTACTATTTCCAAATGAAAAAGTATACATGGTTAAATCATCCACTGAAGTCCCGTTCAAGTAAGTCAGTATGAAAGCAAAGATAATACGAAATAAAAATTTATTATGGTATGTATTTCAAAAGGTCTTCATCGTCAATATCGTCCCAGAGTCTGGCTTCACATAGATAACAAAAACAGTTCAGTTGCTTTAATCGTTCTTCCACTGCGAGCCTCACTTTGTCAATATACTCCCACTGCTCCATAGTTCGTGGCTGGGAGTTAGGGGTGTACCACTCCCATAATTGGTGGAGGAATTTCGTGCTGGTGATCTCCATCACATCGTCAGTATCGTACTGGAGATACTTCCACCTCACGCCTGTTAAGTCGGGACACTCCTTCTCACATACACTCTCTTCGTTGTCCGCTGGTAATGACAACTTTCTGATATTGTCCAGTCGGTACACCTTCTCTACCTTCCTCTTCGTTGGAGCGTTTGGTGCAACGAGCGCCTTGGATGTTGAGCATGGAGAAGAGAATTTTGTGTTTGGTGTGGTCGGAGGGCTTGTCATGTTGACTGTGAATAATGACTTTGAAATGTTTTCTAATTCTGAAGTATCAACAAGCAACCAATCAGAATGAACAGCCAATGAATGATAAATATGAAAGTATATATGCAAAGTGACATTCGTGTCATTTCACTCTGTCTTTGAGACGTATAAGTGAAGTGTTCTCTAGCGAATTCTATATTAGAGGTGTACAAGTGAATTCCAAATTTGAGTGAAGTCTCTATCTTGTTGAAGTATCAACCTTAAACTTGATTTCATTGAAATGGTAAGTTGAAAATTTCTTCACTCATCTCCCTCAAACGTGTGGCTAATAGCATTTCCTCAATTTCAGGCATCAACTTCATCACCAACGCCCTCCCTTCTCGAGGAATGTTTAGAGTTGTTGAGTCAAGGTAGGCTGTAACAATACACTGAGACTTGAACAGAGATGATAGAATGATTTCTCTTTCAGGTGATACCAGTCCCATCTCGAGCGAGTCCATATCAACATTGTCGCGGGAATGCAGCGATCGGGAATGTGCTGACTGTGGACACATCTTCACGAGGAAGCGTGATCTCATCCGACACATCAAGCGAGGTGTTTGTAGACCTAAGTCAGCATCAATCTCTGAAGGTAGGGATGATTCTGTTAACGATGTCTCCTTTTCTTGCGATTTATGCATTCAGTCTTTTGAGTCACATTTTGAACTATCTTCGCACAGACTTCAACATACACACAGTGACGATAGTTATACTAACAGCACCTCCTCTATCCGACTCACTGAAGTGTCCATAAATAATTTAGTGAGGAACTACCAGATGGACTCCTCAGAAACCATTGCTAACTTTGAGGAATGGTTTCATCAAAATTCATCATTGATAGAAGCGCTCTTCAACAATTTAGACAATTTTAGAATGAAGGCGCTCATCTATCTCAAAATAAAATATGTAAAAATCGACCACCATACTGGACAAATAATAGAGAGGTTGGAGTTTCACATACCCTCCTCTCCTGCAACCGAGGTTGTAGACTGTGAGTCTTGGATAAATTTTCATATCCAAGGGTTAAAATTAAATATAGATAAATTTAACGAGCGTGATAGCGGTCTCATTTTTGACGGCATTGAGACCGCCATGATTAAAATCAGTTTATTAGGAAATCATAGTGGTCGAGGTTCCTTTAAACTTCCAAAAAATTTAAGAAATAAAGCAGCAGTCATTTCTGTAGATTGCGAATCGCAATGTTTTAAGTATGCCGTCCTCTCCATTCTCCACTATAATGATGTACAGAATAGCAGATATCGTAAGAGTAAGTATCAACAGTGGGAGAATGAATTAAAGTTTGATGACTGCAATAGTGAAGATATGAAAATTAAAGATATAGAAAAATTTGAAAAATTGAACAACATCAAAATAGTTCTCCATGTTTGGGAAAAGGGATTGAAGGGTGTCCGCTACAACTCGCGTTCGAGTTGTTATGAGCACGTTGTCAACCTTTTGTTAGTAAGACAGGATGATAGTGAGGAATGGCACTACTGCGGCATTCCCAAAATTTCTCGCTTATACCACCACTTAAGAAATTCTACCTCATCAGAGATTTATTACTGTGACAGATGCATTCGGAACTTTAGGAGTAAAAACAAATTTGAAACTCATTATGAGTGGTGTAAGCGAGGTAAACTGCAAATGGAACGCATGCCCAAAGATAAGGAGTTTTCATATAGAGAGAATGGCGATGAACTAAGTCCTCTTCGTGTCATCTATGCTGACATCGAATGTTATATCGATGATAACATCCATCGACCAGCAGCTATTTCCTGCTATGAAGTATGGCATGATCACTTTAGGGGTAGGCAAAATAAAATGCGCGTCTGGCAAGGTGAGGATTGTATTTACCATTTCCTACAATTCCTCGAACAGGCTGTAAAATTTCAACAAAAGTATGATGGTGAACTCTATCGCAGATCATTGCATATGACAGCAGATGATCAAGCAAAATTTGATAGCTGCAACGTTTGCCCCAAATGTAGGAAAACATTTGATGATGATAAGATTAAGAAAGTGCGCGACCATGATCACATCACTGGTAAATTTAGAAACGCACTATGTTCAAAATGCAATTTTTCACTTAGGATGAAACGGCGTACATTACCCGTCATTTTCCATAATTTCAAGGGCTACGACAGCCATATGATAATAAAAGGAGGTTTAGGTCAAATGAAAGAGTGGAAGCTTGATGTAATAGCACAAACGAGAGAGAAGTTTATGGCCATGACAGCAAAAGTGCCTGTCGATAAAACTAAAGAAAATAAGACGGTCTATTTTGATATAAAATTTTTAGATTCCTACCAATTTATGACTGCATCACTGGCCTCTCTCGTACAAAATCTAAAGTCTCTTCCACTAACACAAAATCTTAAGAAACAATATCCAAATCTAACCGATGAAGTCATCACACGGAAAGGAGTCTTTCCATATGCATATTTTGATGCGATTAGTAAACTCGGCGAGACTTCTCTTCCGCCCATAGATAAATTTAAAAATGATTTGACCGGCGCAGAATGTAAGACCGAAGATTATGATCATGCACAAGATGCATGGATAAAATTTGACTGCCATACATTTGGTGAATATATGATTGCCTACCTTAAGTTAGATGTATTTTTGCTGGCTGATGTATTTCAGGAGTTTCGACGAATGGCATTAGAAGAAGATAAGTTAGATCCCGTCCACTTTGTCAGTCTGCCAGCCATGTCATTTAAGTCTGCTTTTAAAATGACTGGTGAGACCATTCATCTCTTACAAGATCCAGAGATGTATAATTTATTTGAGCGAGGAATTCGCGGTGGTCTCACATTTGTAAATAAACATAGGTTAAAATCTGAAACAGTAGGTAATGATCAGACTCATCTTAAGTATTATGACCAAAATAATTTATATGGTAGTTCACTATCCAAACCACTCCCTCACTCTGAGTTTAGCTGGTTAGATGATAGTGAAATTCAGCATTTCTCCAACCCTTCTAACATACTAGCAATCCCAGATGAAGGTGATTGGGGATATTATTTTGAGATAGATCTAATCTATCCAAATAATATTAAACATAAAACCGTAGATTTTCCACTCGCACCCGAATCAGGTGAAGTTAGTAAAGATATGTTTTCCGACTTTATAAAAAAATTTCATAAAGATTTAGAATCATGCGGTCAACCCGACTATAAGCCTTGCCGCAAACTTTTACTCACCCAGTATGATAAGGAAAACTATCTAGTCCACTTTAGCATCTTAAAATTTTATTTAGAAATGGGTATGATTTTAAAAAGAGTTCACCGCATTATTAAATTTAGACAGAAAGCCTTCCTCAAACCATATATTGATAGCAACAGCCAGAAACTTGCACTAGCCCAAAATAATTTTGAAAAAGATTTTTATAAATATAAGAACAACAGTCTATTTGGTAAGACGATGGAGGATGTTAGAAAGCGCGTAAACTACAAACTAGTTAATGATGATCAAAAGTATCACAAATTGGCCTCATCACCTCTATTCATCGATAGAGACATTATCGATGAGGACCTTATAGGTGTTAAAATGATAAAATCTGAAGTTGAGTTGTGCAAACCCATCTATATTGGTCAAGCTGTACTACATTACTCTAAGCTTGAAATGTACCAACTCTTTTATAAAATACTAAAACCATGTCCTCTCGTAAAAGAAGTTCGTTTGTTGGGTGGTGATACAGATAGTTTCTTCTTAGGTATTACCACTCAAAAAGATTTAAATTTCAATGAAGTAGGAAAATCTTTAGAAAGATATTTTGATACATCAAATTATCCTACTGATCACCCACTCTACTCCATCAAAAATAAGGCAAAACTTGGCTGCTTTAAGGATGAGACAGCAGGGAAGGAAATAGATGAAATGATTCTCCTCCGTCCAAAAATGTACAGTATGAAATTAAAGGATAGCGACGATAGTATTAAGCGTGCTAAAGGCATATCAAGATCATTGGTCTCTAACATGAAACATAAGAATTTCAGGAAAGCCTATAGAAATAAAAATATAACGTTTGTCAATATGACAATCTTAAAATCTAAGTCGCATGAGATCAAAACTCATACTTTTAGGAAACGGGCGCTTTCAGCATGGGAGGATAAGAGGTGCTGGCTAGAACACAACATATCTCTTCCACATGGACATCCTGACACAAACATACCACCACCCAAAAGAATTAAACTCACACTACCACATTCAGGAGACGTCTTAGCATAATCATCCTTAACTTAGTATTTTGATGTTGATTTCTGTAGATAAACATTGTTGTTTTATGTGTCGCATGAGATTGTTTTTTCCTTGTGAATATGTGTCCACATCTGTACATTCCCCATGTGATGACTTTTCCACTGAAAGACATTTTTCCTATCCCTGTATATTTCCACCCTTCACGAAGTAAAAAGACTTTTTGTATATAGCAATGTTTATTGAAGTGCGCTCATGTATATATTTTCAGTGGATGTTGTATAAAGTCTATTGCTTCACATTCATGTACATATTTCAATAAATGTTGTATAAAGACTTCACTTTGTTTTCCGAAACACTAACGTTATGAGGGATTTAGTATCTTTCACGTGGATGCACTCTTGTAAACCATTGGTAATTTTGATAGCAATAGAGGGTATAGTTTGTTTGACGACGGGATGATAGAAAATAGATTCAAACATCTTCTCGACTATTCCATATGAAGCGTCTTTATCATGAATGAAATCACGTGAAATGTATTCTTTTTTCTCACCAACAGAAATAGGTAGAATCAAATCACTTTGAATGTAAAGGTGCTGTTCATGTTTATCAAGTGTCATTGGTGTTTCTATACCAATCGTATGCGCAGCAGCAAACACTGTTTGTAGCATTGAAAAACCAAAGAGTTTTTTCAAATTTTTACTCAATTGACATTGAATGTCATCACCCAGTCTCAGAACAACGCGTTGATTTTCAATTGAAAACGAAATGTGGTGTGTCTTTACATCATATTTACTTTTCATCACATGCTTCAACTTCTGTTGTATATAAGGATTTGCTACATGAATGAAGCTTTCAACTGTATGATATAGACGCGGCATTATATTGATAGCAACTTTAGATTCTTCATAAGACTGGTAAATTTTCTTGATGCGATCGCCATAGATGTCCACCCACCATTCATCATTAACTGAATCAGCTTTAGTGTGATATTCATGAGAAGCATACACCACACCGCTTCCAATAATAGGTGTATAATGTCTTACAAAATGACGCAAGGTTGGAGAGAAATAAACTGTAAGTTTGTCTTTATATTTCTGAATAACCAACTTATTTTTGTTCGCCATAATTTTCTCTCCATACTTCTTACCCACAGTCTCATTCTATCGTTTTACTAACTCAATAAGTGATAAAGGTTGAACACCACGCTTTTTCAAAATGATGCGTTCTTCACATTCTACAACATCTTCATCAAATATTTTAAATCTATAATGAAATTTGTTGATTCGATTTGAATAAACTTTTTAACATTTGCAGTAGCAATTGATGTTAGATGTAGTCCATGACCAAAACCAAGATGTGGATAGAATTCATTATCCAACCTCAGCGTAAGACCTTTAGTAAAAGAATGAAAGCGGAGGAACCGTCTCCCACTCCAATGATAGATAGTAAACTCATAAGCTTTCTGATTTTTATTCTTCATGATGGATATATTACCACTGTTGAATGCCTTAATAATTTTCTCATTCCCAAATGGTTCATAAGAATCTGATTTTATCTGAATCCATTCATAGTTCCACTTTCCATCTGATGTTAAATTGTATGGGAACTGAAATGCATTATTCATCGTTATTCCATCATGGGTGCGAGGAGTCAATATCATTTCTTCCAAATCATTCACATTCTGAATATTGCTATCATAGCAAATACTAGAAACGCCAACCTCCCATTCACCTTCTAAATACAGTGGCCGATTTAATTCTACTCGATAGTCTGATGGTTTATTTTTGGGAAATTTATTCATAGAAGCATTACTGGGCAAGTAGATTAGAAACGAGTCCTTATTTTCACTTTCCATATTATTCACATTGGAAAAATATATTAGCATACGTTTGCATTAACTCTTCATTCGGATATGGAGTGTGATACTTGTCACAGCATCTTTATGAAAAGGAATCAACGCACCAGCATCGTCATAAATGGCAATATCAATTTGTGGGATGTAGTTTGATTTCAGCTTTGTATAATGCACTTTCTTGAAAGTATGCTCAGATAAAATACTGCAGCTTTTTGGCTGGTATGGTATCATTGCTAGCAATGGAGCTTCAACATCTCCCACACGTACATCTTCACCAATATTGGAATATATCTGAAAATAGTTAATACGACGCGATAGTGACATGTCTGCGCTAGCTTTGGTTACAGTACCACTTTTAAAGATATTTTGATCAAAACCCAAAATGTCCATTAGAGTTTTATCCATAATTAGTTCAATACCTTTTCCACTTACACTAAGAGACAAAGTACCTTCTTTTTCAGAAAATGAAATATGTTGGTCATTAATCACTTCATTTAAATAATCTACAACCAATTTAACCGAAGTAATAATGCGAGGCATCAACACTCTTGTTTCATGTAAGATACCACCTAAAGACTCTACACAGTTTCTGTATAAAGATACGGACCATTCTGTATCAAATTGATTTGACCTTTCACATGGTAAATGTTGCATATCAGATTTTCCATGAACAGCTGCAGAACGATGTCGCAAGAACTGATGAAAATCTTTTGAACAAACTAATACTAGATCATCATCATTTAATTTGCTTATTGCAATATGATTAGATGATTTAATATAAGTCAATGTTGCCACTTGTTTACCATCAACTCGAAGGAGATAATTAAATTTCTTCAATAATGTTTCAGGAGTCATGTTTGTCTTCCTTGGCTTAACCACAATCTTCTTCACCAACGTCTTCTCATTTCTTGGAATAAGATCTACATAATAAGCTTCCTCTCGATATATTAACTGTTTATGACCACTTATGTGGTAATTAACGTTAAAATTATCATAGCTTGTTAAGGCGCTAGCGAGGTAGCCTAAATCATTTCTTAAACTTGGACTTAAACCAACAATCCAATCTTTCTCAACTACATGATGTACATAGGTATAATCATCATTGTGCGGAGTAAATTGGACAATATGTTTACACGCTTTATTCAAGAAATCATATATAAACTTTTTACATGATAAGAGATCTTTCTTTGGCCACTGTGGAATGTATACTCGGCACCCCTTTTCACATTGATAAGCAGCTGTACGTCTCATATTAATAGTCATCACCTCATGATCAAAAGTATAGACATAGTTGCTATAAACAAGTTGAGTGACACCCACTTCCCAATTTCCATTTAGCTGTTGTACATGATCAATGGGAGTAGAAAAGAGTGCGGCTCGATTACTAGCAAATCTCTTTGTAGCCGTATTGCTAAGCAAAATATGATAAAACGACATTTTTATATTGCTGATCTGCGACTTTGCATAACATCATGAAGACTTGGATTTTGGACTCTCTACAATATATCAGAGTTGATCGTGATGGAAACGTACATTTCAAAAATTCTCATGGTCATACATCAAGAGGAATTACATTAACATGGCGACAATTTGTCAACGTCAATGATATCATGAGGGATTTGGAATATTTTGAAACATTAAGATTCATCTCCTTGGGTGATCAAGTTTGGCTTCAACATTACAGAAATGAAATTCAAATCTACCATTCTCATTCCGCAAACTGTTTCTCATTTCGCAAATACAATTGGGAGAAGTATAGAAGATACATACATCGCTCCATCATGACATTTATTCGTCGTGAGTTCATCGCCCTACTATGCAAATCTTAATCAGACATGACTACCACACATCATGAGTTGGAAATTAGATTCCCTACAACGTATTGAAACGGATCATGATCGAAACGTCTATTTCAAAGATTCAACTGGAAATGTGAGAAGAGAGTTTGTTTTATCTTATCGTCATTTTCAATCTCTACATCAAATCATGAAGGACTTGAAATACTTCTATATGAAAAGACATTCACGTATTGGAAATCGCATCTGGCTGCGCGTCAACAATCGGCGAATTCAACTCTATCATTCCCAACTTCATACTAACTTCACATTTCATCAAGGTAGTTGGGAGAAGTATAAAAGGAAGGTGCATCGCTCAATTTACTCATTCTTTCATCATGAAGCGCCATCGCTACACCATCGTCAACATTCTCCGTCGCTTCAGACTCTACACCAAAATTGATCTCACAACATTACACCAACAGCTTCCAAACAGCAAGTATTACCCGGGCCGTCCTCAAATGTTAGTGGTGAAGATGAACAATTCACGGAATCTTCAACTCTTCCCAAATGGAACTGTACAGATTCTCGGCGCCCTTTCTCATTCATCGGCGCAGTCAATGCGCTTAGAGCTACAAAGACTACTACGTCGGATATGGAAGAGGGAGAGGTGTGTGATGTCGAATCTGACTGTGGACAATATGGTGATCTCTACTCAATTGAGTGAAATTGTATCATTTTTGAAGATTCGTACCAGCAGTTACAATTTATGTTATGAACCCGAACTTTTTCCTGCAGCTCTCATTAGTTGTTGGTTACCTGTACATGTGGCAATCTTTCATAATAGTAAAGTGATCATTACTGGACTAAAATCTCATGTACAAGCGAATGTGATCCTAGACTATCTCATTGAGTATGTACGTACCCAGCGGATTGTAAAATAAAAAACAATTTTTCCAACATGATGTTTTTATTTCAAATCATGATAGAACTTACAAATCATTTTTTCATTAGAGGATGGATTACATGAAAAGTTTTGAATAATAGATGCAAATCGAGATACATGTAAACGTTTTAAGATGAAGTACAGTACAAAAGCACCACACGTTGATGAAAGTGGATGTTGTAGTATGCGTTCATTTCGCTGATATTGACGCGTATGTTTTCTCAACCACTGCTGTGTTGGTATATTTGGAGGTTGAGCAAGAGAGTCAAATAGTTCACCACGTCGGTCTTCTCCAATAAAGATCGCTTTCCAATGCTCACCGCCTAAATTCTGAGAATGAGTGTTTAGCACAATAAAGATGGGATAGTGATTTACTGCAGGTGGTAAGGTATCGAGTGAATAGACATTATCGAAAGCTTTCAACGTCGCTTCGTCTGCATTACGCTGCACTTTAGTCTTTATATCGTCAGCAGTCAACCAACTCATTAACGATTATACTGAAGAATCACGTCACGATACTTTGTAATTTCAATATTTGAATCGAAGACTGTATAAATTAATACATTGATCGTCTCAGGTAGTGTTCTTTTGAACGTCAAATCCAAACGAATATTATGAGGCACGTTCGCTTGACGATAGGGTGCACTAATATCGCTGTCAGCAGTCAAATCAAATGCATAAATAGTATATCCACTCTTAAACTCTTTCATAGTCAGTCCGTTGGTGTCATCCGTATTGTAAAAGCCAAAGACATCCATAAAATCAACATAACTGCGCATAAATTGATCCGCAGCAAAATCTGGTTTGTAGGGTGGACCAGGATGACTCACACCATTTACACGTAAAGCAATTTCACTTAACTGATTGTGTTTAAAATTGAAAGGATTCTTCTTTATATTACCATTAAATGCATCATTTTCAACCATTGCCACCATGAGGAGCTTCGGTGCTTCCGATGGAAAGAG
Source organism: Prostheceraeus crozeri (assembly GCA_907163375.1). NCBI lineage: Eukaryota > Metazoa > Platyhelminthes > Polycladida > Euryleptidae > Prostheceraeus > Prostheceraeus crozeri. Next base: position 60,749 of record CAJQUW010006031.1, on the reverse strand, counting down.
GCCATCTTTCATGAAACTCTTTTGATCTTTCGGAATTGTAAAGGTGAGAAGCTTTGTATGCTGAACGGGGTAAATGGCATTTTGGCGGTTAAGACCTTCAGCATGTCCTCTAATGACACTTGGATTCGGTACTACTCGACGAATGTAAAGTGCAATATCTTCCACATGAATTCTAAAATTGTCAACTTTAGCAAATGCATTCAGCGCAAATTCAGGCTTATTCAATGTCAGCTTGAGTCGCATGCTGGTATTACAGAGTAAAAACTTTGACTGTCTAAAGAAGTCTAAATTCAGCGGACCATATAGCTGACATACTCTACTATCTTTAATCATAGCAGATCGCTTTACAAAGCCACTGTTTGTTTCAACATCAAATTTTCCTGCTTCATCTCTGTACCATCCCATGGCCTCCATATGACTTTTTTGTGCTGCTGGATGAAACTGTGATACATGATTGAAATATGATTTATAGGGATAATCGCTTTGACCACCTTCCACCTGCTGCTCTCCCATCGTTAGAGAAACATCACGAAGTAATGTAGTCAATGGTAAATTGTTCAGTCCAACTTTATGTGCATCGTCAATAGCAGGTCCATCTGCTTGCTGAATTCTAAACCTCAAATCAAGCATCGCATAACTCAAATCTATGTAGTCATCACTACCACCAGGAATAACAAATTCAATGGGGCCAGCATTCTCAGCTGTTCGAGGATGATAATCTACAATACTTGAACTAAGAATATCTGTCTGTATGGCTTGTTGATCGAACAAACAAAAACCGGAAGTTTTACACTCCATGATTAGAAGTTATAGCAGCGTCGTCGTTTAGCGCCTGATGAATGATTAGAGCCTCTGCGACGTTTGCGTGAATGCCTTTTGACTGAAGATCGCACCTTACCAGCTCCGCGATGTTTCCTCCTTCCTTTTTTCATTCGTTTAGGTGATTTCTTTCCTTGAGTAACACCAGCAATGGTCTGCTTTAATGTTTTTAAACCGCGTTCCTTCCCACGATTCAACAAACTGCTCTTAAAACTTCTACCTCTGGAAAGATCACTAGCAACATCACCAGCAAAGCCAACGGCATTACTTAAAACATTTCGTTTTAAAGATCTACCGACATTGGATATGAGAGGTGCTACAACAGATTTCAGTGCACCAAGTATGCTACCTCCACGTTGGCGGCGAGCACCGATGTAAATTTGTCCTCCACCACTTACATAGGAGGGTCGTGAATAAAATGAGGCAGTTGGATTCATAGCTCAAACCCTAAACCCTAAACATTGTTAGTTACAACTTTGCATGAATCACTGTCGATCACTTAGATGAAAGATGTCGGCACGACGCATCCAAGAGTTCATACTTGAAGGATAACCAGTCCATTTAACAAGACACCATTCTTCACCTTGCCGTTTTTTACATCGAAGGATTTTCTCTACCAAATATGTTTCACTTTCAGTGACTACCTCAATCTCATCGCGGTAAAAGCTACCCTCAATTTCTTCATTATCGTAATCTTTCAACTTGTAGGTGGTCGGAGAGTCTTTTTGATTAATCCTTGATACTGTAAATACCTCCTCTGTCCAATTCGGAAGGTACCCTTTAGCAAAAACACTTTTCACTTTTGAGATACGAACTTTATCACCAATTTTCACATCACTTTTCACATGAGTGCGTTTACGTTGGAATGATTCGCGCACTTTATCTACATTGTCAGCATTTACATCTACTGGTCTGAGTCCAATAGAACGATGGATAGAGTGATTGTAGGCATGGAGTGTATCTTGTAGAACCTTTGTCCAATTTTGTGTCAAGTTGGCAGTAAAATGTCGCCACAAGCGATTTTTTAATGTGCGATTAAAACGTTCAACGAGTGCAGCTTTATAAGCGCTCTTTACACTAAACAACTCAATGTCATGCCTCTCAAATAATCTTGTCACATGCTGATTTTCAAACTCTTTTCCTTGATCACTCTGAATTCTTTTTGGAATGCGACCTTCTCGAAAAATTGTTTGGAATGCTTTTGCTACTCCTTTCCCTTCTTTAGTTTTTAAAGGTTGAGCCCACGCATAACGCGAGAAAATATCAATGACGGTTAAAATAAAATTATTGCCCGAGTTATGTTTTGAAATGGAGGCAACATCACACAAATCTGCTTGCCACTGTTCATCGATGTCATGAACAATATACTGGCGGGTGCGGTACTTCTTTTTCGCTTGTTTGTGGAGTGTATAGGTAGCCTGACCCTTTAACCATCGTTTCACTTGTGATTGTGGAAGACCACTCGCTTTTGATAATTTCTTGATAGATGCAAATCCTGCCGGATGTTTTACATCATAATAGATTGACTTCAAACGTTCAGTCGATGACGACTGACTCTTTTTCCTCCTTCTCATCTTTTTGTTTTCTTGCCTTTCTACATTTACAACAACTGCAGCATTTAGCTTTAGCGGTTTTGCGATCGTGTTCACATTGCTTAGGGGTTTCATTATGAGAGCTGGCGCAGCAAGTGCAAGTGACAACGACATTCACCTCTGGCGGCTCATTACATGGCAAGCAACACATCTGCTTCATATTAATAGTCTGAGAACATGTATTTCCTAGGAGGAGCTGTTTTACGTTTTCCTTTTACCAGTTTTAGTGGCAATGTAGATCTACGTCGAGTTCTTCCTCTTGTTTGCTTAGTGAGTGTGGGAGGGGATGTAGCAGGTGACGTCTTAAACCAATTTGTTGGCATTTTCATCGCCTGAAGCATTGGAGTAGTAGCCACTGTTGAATCAAGTTCTTTCAATGTCTCATTATTTAAAGCAAATTTTGGCACATTATGCTTTTTCAATAGTTTAAGAAAGTATGACCAACCAGGTGGAACATAGCCCTGACGGCGCTTTCTACGTGTCGCATACTGAATCAAGTCTTCATAACGTGAAGCATCAATCACTTTATTTTCATCTGTAATGATTTCTCCTCTATCATTTACATTGAGATGGGGTTCAATACTGTTGGAAAGAGATATGGCATGTGCGCGAGATGCTAAAGGTGTAGCAGTCGATACAGAGTCACGCATCTTATTCTTCAAATTTTTTAATTGCTCAACAGTTTCCGATTGTAATAATACAGCACGATGTGGATCTTTGATGTGAACATTTTGCTGATAATCTATTTCTTTCCTATACATTTGATTTGCAAGAGGTTGCTTTACTTGCTGCATGGCAGTCAATTGTACATATTCATCCTGAGGAATAACAATCATGCGAGAATAAGAACTCATAGTTTGTAGATAATCATGGGAGTTTTCAAAATATCACTTCGAAATCTAAATTCTTCCGGACACTCTTGCGTAAAGTCAATGAATAAGTAACCGTATGGTTTTTCAGTAGCTGCTTGAAAAATTTCAATTAAGGCTTTTGAACCTCTTGGCGCAACTTGTCGCGCTAAAATTTCAAATTGACTTTTATCTCGCGGATTCTTGAAAATAGCATAATAGTGTGTATTCAGGTTTCGTGTACGAGCTTCTTTTCCATCAGGAAACAAATTTTGTGTGATATAGATGATAAAGCACCTTTTATGGTGTGCTGCGCGAGTGAACATATCTGTAACATCTTTTGAATTCTTACTTTCTTTTAATAAATCATCCAATACAACAACATCATTAGACTGAAGTTTATCCACTGGAATAATTCCTTCATGTCGAATAAAGTTGCGACTTTGCAATTCCTGAAACAGCGACGGTTGATAAATACCATAACACCAAATCACTCGATTGATAGGTTCCTTAAACAACTCCCTTCTTTTATCCAATAAATTCAGCGTGAAAACAGTTTTACTTGCATGAGATGGACCTGATACAGTCAGAACTTTATCACATTGAAGTCTGAAATCCATTATAATACTTTGAGACTCAACATTTGCATAATTAACGCTTAGAGCCAAAGATATTTCCCAATAGGTTGCCCACGGCAGGAGCTATCATTGGAAGTATTGCTGAAAGGAAACCGCCCTTTTGTGTTAGAGTTTTCCTCTTTCTTTGAAGGGTGACTTTAGGATTGGAGATGAAACGCAATTTCGTAGCATATCGCTTAAGTAACTTTCGTTGTTTTGGCGCTAATTTCTTCGTCCTCAACTTTCTCACATGAGAAATAATTTCACAAATGAATTTATCGTTAGCATGTCGTATAGCATTGTATCGCTGATTTGCTTTCATTCGTCGGAGAGCTTGAATGGCTGAAGAAAACTTTTGACTTTTACGTTTCGTCATTTTACGTTTCGCCATTTTCCGTGTTAGTCTTTGCTAAAACCTATCTTTACCACATTTGCATAGGTGCTAACTATTGCGACATAAGTGACACTCGAAATGAGCAATATCACAGTGGTTACATTGGCAAAGTTGAATGCAATTACGTATGAAACAGCGTTGACAAAAAGCATGCTTACATCTCTTGAAGATGCGCTTTTCATTTCCATCCTTTCGCTTACATACATCGCAACACATAGTTTCACCGTTACTGATGTCTATAGCAAGTCTTTTTGAAGATATGAATTTGCTAGCCTTTTCTAAATAATAGACGCATGTACAGAAGGAATATACTTCGAGAGTGAGCAGACATAGCTCGAAAACCAGTTGTACTACAATCAAGTACCACTGCATTTTCAATTTTTCTTTATGGAAAGTTGAATGTGAATATCTGAAATCGCTTCAATCACTAGACTGCTACCATGATGGTTAAATGCGTTAAGACGTTCAGCAATTTTTATCATATGTCTTTTAAAAAATTCTTGGGGGTGATCTACCACTTCCATTGAATAAGAAGCAAAATGGAAAGAGCGACTTTCCACCTCTTCCTTTCCAAAATGACTAAACTTCATTTTCGCAACTAATCGCGCCATGATAATGCTATCAGAGAATGTATTCATTAACTCTAGAAATAGAGTGCTAGCATCATCGACCACTGCTTCGATGTCGGTCTCATCTTTATGAAATTTTATCACATAATCTTGAACAGCTCCTTTTAAACTTTGCCTATGAAAACGTAATGTTCCGCAGTCGTTTGAGAAAGACATGATCGCCCTTTATCTAACCCATCCATTGCATGAAAACAACTCTTCTCATAGTAACATTCATTGAATAACGGTAACAAGCATGCATTATAAATCAATGGTTTGAAAGAGATAAAATAGATACAGCTGGTAACTATCATACAGCGAGCAATGATAACCATACAGGACTTTGGCAGTGTTGAGGTAAGGAGGAAAGAAGCATTGGTTATGAATGTAGCTACTACAACGAACAGACAAAATAGGAACACACAAATCCTTAAAACGTTTCGTGACTTCATGATAATGTTGATTCACTCTACTATCCCAAGGCGGGAGCAAAATATCATCAATGATTAGATTGGGAAATACTTTCCTCTCCTTACCAGGATTATTACAAAAGATGCGTATAACATTGAAAGCAGCTAACCATCGTTTAAAGTCAATAAGAAGAGCAGTCTCACAAGAAAAGCCATAGTCTTGCAAATATTTCAGATTAAGTCCATGAATGTGTTTTCTCGCCCATTGATCAACATTGGGATCGCAGTTGGCATGTTGATGATAGACACTAACAATCTGATATGTCCAATTGTTCATAGCAATAGCACTGAGATCCTGTACAGGTTCACCCTCACAATCCATAAAATGATGATAGAAGCCTAAAACGGAAATTACACATCTAAACATATTACAAAATGAAGAATTACATCGATGCTTTTCACGACAAAATACACAAATGATATGATGGCAACGAAGAAGTAAAATGTATCTAATAAGACCACGTCTACGACACTCAAAGCACATAAGCGAATTGTCATAGGGTAGAGTTAGGAAAGGGCTAGTAATTCTCCTTCTTTGATTTGCGTTTTGATGTAGCATTCTTCTCCGACTTGCGCTTCGTACCACTGCTGTTAAGGATTTGATCAATTATGTCGTCCACGTTGGGTGGTTTTGGAATATATAGGATGGATTCCATATGCATGGAGAGAGAGGCTATTTTATTATCCTTGTGTCGACCATAATATAGCCCATTCACTTTGAAAAGGATATCCCAAGTACCTTCTCCGAGCTCATCACATCTGATGGCTATTGATTGATCTCCCTCCTTCTTATAGTAAGTACACCAATGTGATACCGGTAGGCAAATGTGATTACCATCCCAAATCTTTCTATAGGGAGTATCCTTGTCATCTCTCGCCTTCCACTCTTGAGCAAGAGGAGTAGGAATGTCCATATTTAATGTCACATACTCCTCAATAATATCAAGTTGGTGGCGAATGTACGGACTCACGGGGATCAGTATGTAGTCACCATACTGATTGTGCATTATCTTGACATCCGTGGAAGGGAGCATTCCCGTTTGGAGTACTACGCTATGATCGTCATAACGCAAGACTTGTTTAAATTTACGCTGTAGCGGTGTAGGATTATGTACCTTGGTTGTTTCTTCCACTGGCCTCAGTTGTAGATGATCTGACCGTAGCGAACCTTGTAACGTTTGACCGCCATTTTGTCCTACTAGTGCAGCAGATGGAGTAGATGCCTGAAAATGAAAAAAGATTGTATTAAGTTTACGTTCAAGGGAGGAGAGGGAGGAAAGTAGCGACTTACCATTTTAGTTGGATAATAGAACAGGGAACTAGAGAGAGAAAATGTGCGTCCGTCACTCGTATGATTCAACGATGGAATGATTCTCACTGTGGAAGGCTCGCTATTTATACAGAAATGCTTGATTCTCATTGGATGATGATCCTCATTGGACAATAACATCAAGCTGATTCCAAGTCTGGCCTCCGTTTACCAATCCGAGCCTTCATTCGCCTGCTGGAGCTGTATCTTGGGAAATTCTAACTCTATGGTTTTTCGTCAATCTCCCAAAATCTTAAATGGCGTCTCACATCTAAACGAAGACAGATAGGAACAAGCCGATTCTTTCAGTGAATTTGTCTCACTCTTAGCTTTCAAACGAGCTATGGCACGACAAAATCCGTCCACTGGAAGCCAAAATCGAAGCGAGCTGTCCAGAGGGGGGGGGACGTCAGCGAAACTTTTTCTCTCCGATTGACTTGAAACTCACCATACAGATAGAGAATTTCACGCTGATTCCAAATCTGAAATCCGTTTTCCCATCCGATGCTTCGTTTTGAAGCTAGAGCCCAAAACGTCCCAAATTCTAACTCTGTCGTTTTTTGCCAATGTCCCAAAATCTTAAATGGCGTCTCACATCTAAACGAAGACAGATAGGAACAAGCCGATTCTTTCAGTGAATTTGTCTCACTCTTAGCTTTCAAACGAGCTATGGCACGACAAAATCCGTCCACTGGAAGCCAAAATCGAAGCGAGCTGTCCAGAGGGGGGGGACGTCAGCGAAAATTTTTTCTCTCCGATGGCGTTCAAATTCACCATACCGATGCAGAATTTCACGCTGAATCCGAATCCGGCCTCCGTTTTCTCATCCGATGGTTCGTTTTGGCGCTACACACCAAAACGTCCCAAATTCTAACTCTGTCGTTTTTTCGAAAAATGTTGAAAATTTTTTCTCGCCGATTGCCTTGAAACTCACCATACCGATGCAGAATTTCACGCTGAATCCGAATCCGACCTCCGTTTTCTCATCCGACCACTCCTTCCACTCGAAACAGCCCATTTTACAACCCAACATTCAGCACGAAAAACATCACACACTATAGCCTCAAGACTAATCCTGGCGGTCGCCCAAGTCCACCACGACACTCAGACCCGAAGCACCACGGCGGCCGACCACGACACTCTGCCGTTCCAGAGGGGGGGAGGGGGAGGGGAGGGGGAGGGGAGGGGGAGGGGAGGGGGAGGGGAGGGGGAGGGGAGGGGGAGGGGAGGGGGAGAGGAGGGGGAGGGGGGAGAGGGAGGGGAGGGGGAGGGGGCGCGCCGGTCGAGTGTTCGCCGTTTTCTTACTACTATGCATAAACCGCAAGAAAAGGAGACATCGTTAACAGAATCATCCCCACCTTCGGAGATTGATGCTGACTTAGGTCTACAAACACCTCGCTTGATGTGTCGGGCGAGATCACGCCTCCTCGTGAAGATGTGTCCACAGTCAGCACATTCCCGATCGTTGCATTCCCGCGACAATGTTGACATGGAGTCGCTATTGTTATCCGACTCGCTCGAGATGGGACTGGTATCACCTGAAAGAGAAATCATTCTTTCATCTCTGTTAAAGTCTCAGTGTATTGTTACAACCTACCTTCACTCAACAGCTCTAAACTTTCCTCGAGAAGGGAGCGCTTTGATGATGAAGTAGATGCCTGAAATTGAGAAAGATGCTATTAACCTAACGTTTAAGGGAGATGACTGATGAATTCCTTAACTTAACATTTCAACGACATTAAGTCAAAATCTGATAGTTTGATGGTCAGAATGTAGTAATTGACTCAAACCAAAATAGGATACGTCAGCAACGTTAGATTATATTTGAGTGGAGAGAAAAGCTCACTCAGTGTTAATATATCTCAAATATCGAATGAAATCTAGTCTATTTTTCTTTTTTATATACTCCCATACTCAACATTCATTGGATGTTCATTCTGATTGGTTGCTTGTTTATACTTAAGAATTAGGAAACATTTCAAAGTCATTATTCACAGTCAACATGACAAGCCCTCCAAAAACACCGAACATTAAATTGGAGTTCTCTTCTCCATACTCATCATCAAAGGCGCTCGTTGCACCAAACGCTCCAACGAAGAGGAAGGTGGAGAAAGTATACCGACTCAACAACATTAGAAAGTTGACATTACCAGCGGACGACGAAGAGGAGTGTCCCGACCTAACAGGCGTGAGGTGGAAGTATCTGCAGTACGATACTGATGATGTGATGGAGATCACCAGCACCAAATTCCTATATCAATTATGGGAATGGTACACCCCTAACTCCCAGCCACGAACTATGGCGGAGTGGGAGTACATCGAAAAAGTGAGGCTCGCGGTAGAAGAACGATTGAAGCAAGTGAACTGTTTTTGTGATCTATGTGAAGCCAGACTCTGGGACGATGTTGACGATGAAGACCTTTTGAAATACATGCCATAATAAATTTTTATTTCGTATTATCTTTGCTTTCATACTGACTTACTTGAATGGGGCTTCAGTGGATGATTTAACCATGTATACTTTTTCATTTGGAAATAGTAGCACACTTAGTTTAACTTGCAAATCTTATAACATTTCATATGGGTGATAATGGTAGATGAAATAGTGTCAAATAAAATTAAGATAGCTTACATGATTCTGGGATAGCAATCGACTGCGATCCATGTGTAAAGAGCTTGTTAGACTACGGAAGAGAGAAGTGTGTTATGTTGCATGTGGCGCGTGAGTGTCCTCACATTTCATTCCATTCATCAATTCGTCTCATTGATAGAGACAGGTAGAACTCATGGTTCTCATAACGTATGCAATGGAAAGTTTATAAGGCAACCTTCGACAGTTGGCTAAATGTCACCCTGGCGCGAATGCATACTACGTTGAGACAGAGGCAATCACTTGCAAACATGACGCAGAGAGGTTTAACAAGATTGACCATTGCCGAATGTCCCTTGCGGTATACATAGCTACGGGTTTCACCGCCGCCCTTTACAGGAACGCCCGTCGAAAGGTAGTATTACACCGAACTTCATTTGCAACGTTCAAGTTGACTGATAGCAGATTCAACTTAATGATAGTATTCGCCAGTCTGAAGACTGCCCAGGGCAAACCGCGTGGAGGTTCTATCATGTCTTGCCCCATGGTGGCCCTTATCAGAGCCGGTGGTTCGTTATCGGGGGTCGTCATCAGCCATCTTACTCCATACCGATTCTGCTGAGAGAGAGTCGAAACCGTTCAACCTCAGCAGTGTCGACTTCCATGCTAGTTGGCATGTGAGTGGAGGGTGGAATGTAGCGCCATTCCATTGGATTGGCAACACTTGCTGTCATCGCATTGCCAATCCGAGCAAGATTGTTGTGGACTCTGTCTTGCTCCTCTAGTCTAGCAAATTCATTAAATAAATTTCGCGGTCTTAACTGCGGTCCGCGAGGAGAGCTGACTGCAGCGTTTGGTGTCTCCATGATTGAAATGAAATGAAATGAGAGGTAGTGGTTTATATACCCCTCTAATGCGACGCAACGTTCAAGTTGACTGATAGCAGATTCAACTTAATGATAGTATTCGCCAGTCTAAAGACTGCCCAGGGCAAACCGCGTGGAGGTTCTATCATGTCTTGCCCCTTGGTGGCCCTTATGAGAGCCGTTGGTTCGTTCTCGTCGTATCTGAAAATAGAAGGAAAAATAGATGAAACTTTTTCAAGTGATAGAGATGATATTGACTTCCCACCCAGCAAGAAAAATCCGCGGAACGAACGGATACAGGGAAGATAACTAAAAAAAAACCGCGGATTACTTTTAATAAGTCGATACGGTGATAAGAGGATAACAGATATCCACGGATATGCGGGAGATATCCTCTATTTTCCGTGGCAGATGATGAGAAGGATAGTCGATATCCGTGGATAGTGCACGGATATTTGAAGGTCATGCCTCACAAGGATAAACCGGATGAGTATCCTTAAGATATAATGACGGATATCTGAGTTTGTTAAGTACTAAGTTGCAGCATTAAGTTGTTTATGAGTACTAAGCAATATATGAACATAATATAGGAAGAGTCAGCCTTTTCATTAGAATCTAATTGTACTAGACCTGTTCATTGGGGTGCAATATATCAGTAATTGCAATGGTTGATTATGCTTTGGCGCGAATTTGCGACAGCTTTTCATTCGATATTTTTTAGAGATCTATACAGAAAGCCTACAATTTAGATATAGATTAACTGAAATTCAGCCGGCTGAATATTAAGCTGATTCACATTCCGTCGGTATAGAATTTACAGTCGTGTTGATGAACGATGGCGCAAATGACAGAATAATACATTAATACATTAATTCAAATGGATATTTTAACAACACTTAAATCGATCTTATATGCTTTCAAAGATTTTTTAGTATAAGTTTGTACAATAACTACATTATGCAGGCAGTCAATATTCAGTGGAGCCAATGAATGACAGCATAAAAACCACTGAATATTCTGCCGATGTCAGTATTATAACGTCATTCATTATCTCGGCTGAAAATTCTGCCGGCAGAATCTTAGATTATGAACAGTTCCAATTAACAATGCAGTGTAATCTCACTCGAATTTTATTCCTTTTAATTAAGTGAATTATTTTGCTATTCTAATAGCATGCTGCATGCCAGTATTTGTAGTTTCAAAAGTCCTAGCTGGTCTGTCTGATCTTTGCCATGTGAATGTGGACATCCCAGCTGAAAATTTCGAACTTAAATGAAGTCTTGTTTTTTAAAGACTAAAACAAAAACTGAATTCAATCTCTTAGCTGGCCTGCATGTCTGCATCTTTACGTTTTCTTGTTTTTTGACTCTTTAAAAACAAGATAATCAAACAGTCTTCATATTTTTAACTTGCTTGACCTATCTTTAATTCCATGTTTAATTCGTTTATGTTGGAGTTTTATAAATATTCTGTAAGTTTAATGCATTAGCATTGTCTATGGCTTAACATTTCTGAGGTAGGCGATTGCCCAAAACACATATTCAAAGAGTTCAATCATCACAAACCATAGATCAAATCTATGACCAGCTGGCACAAAAACAATAAGTTGCTTTTTCCAAAGTTAACAGATTTGCTGCCGCTGCTGAGGAGTGTTATATATAATTTCTTGTGACGATATTTAGAAAATGCTAACATTTTATTTGAGATGAGTAATTGATGAAAGCATGTAAATCTATGGGCAGTATGTCTAGCCATACAGGTTCATACCATGATCTGCCGTTTACCATTACTAATAATGGTAAACGTTTTCTACATCTTTGAATCATGTGTTCAATGATATATTCAATAAAACATTGCAAAATAGAACAGGAGTCTTAAATGAAAAAGGTTCGCAATCAAAATAATTTCTTTGAGAATACAAGAAAGGTATTAGCTAAGAATGAATTTCCTGAGGTAGTTTCCGTTCATTTCTTCACCAGGCCAGTTAAAATATCCATGCTTTGTGTATCACTATGCAAAATTCTTGTTAATGACAATCATGTTTGAAGATTATATTTCTGCAATGCCTTTGAGGTTGGTTGAAATGAAAACACGATAGAATAAGCTCGTTTTGCAATTTCTATGTCAGAGTTTGTTATAATTTTATGCTTTCCTGCTTTGATTTAATTTTATCACATAATCCGTTTATGACTGTGCGTTTATGTCGAAAAGCTATTTTTTGCCATCCCTTCCCATTGGCTGATTAAATAGTTCAATCATTATCTTATGTTATGCTCGCATAATATTATTCTCGAATATTATTCGCTTCACTATTCATTCTAGTTCATGATCTTCTACATGAGAATTAAGGATATGCATAGAAATATACCAAGAATAGGCATTGATTGTCTACAGTTCATGTGCATTACGAATTTCATTCATCCCATCGGCCAATCAGATGGATTTGCTGAATGAGGATGTATTTTTCGACGTGGTTTTATCCAACAATTAAGTTGTATTTTCAGGTCAATGATGTTGGATATAATTCTCCGTTATCATTATTCTTTTGTGCGTTATGACTATTTTAAGTTAGTACATATATGAAGTTAAAAGGATACGTCATAAACTCGACGACTGATATTAGTTACAGTTAGGCCTATATGTATCGGTAAGACCATGTGTATTGTAATCTTTTTAACTTTTGATCTTATAATCTGAGCACTACGCGTTATCCATAAGGGCGTACGACCTAGATAACATAGTGAAAATATGGGTTCTATGGTATTGTATCAATTTCATTCATAGTGGTGATACTGGTAGTTATTTAGCCAATCTCACAAATCTCAGCTTCCTTTCCTCAAGCACCCAAAAATAAAGAACTAGAAAGACATCATTAATCTTCGTGAAATTGATGTCTATACTTGGCCCTCCCAAAGCGTAATATGAACGACCAAGACAATGTTTAAAAAAACCACTAGTTATTCAAGTTTTCTGCAAACAGGGTTTTCGGTAGCCATATTACTGCCTCATGGCCCCTAAAAGCTGTTGAACTTTTGATGTTGATCTGCGTAAAATTTTATCTTGTATCTATGCTCTGCTCCATTAATGTCCATTTTTGTATATGTGGTATGTTGTTCTATGTTATGTTGCTCTATGAGGACTATGAAATGAACAAATTGAGCAACTTCTTCGGTTTCCATAATGACTGACCACTTCATTACTATAACATGCTTATATTCTGACTTGTTTCAAGCATCAACAGCATCAACAGTAATTACCATCTAGTTCTTCATTATTTGCATATACATTGATTATTGGATTTGATTTTCTTTACAGTTCACAGTCTTCGACTTTTTCGACGACGACCAAAGTCACTGTTCACAGTTCCGTCTTCTTGGGTGATACCGAAATCAACTAAACAGAGGCATCAGTTGTGCTTTTGGCCGGCTCCTTTATCCGTGGATGAGAGGTGAGTTTCTATCAGACAGTCCATTTAAGTTTGTATACTTGTTCTCAAACGTTATGAACGGTGTGCATACTCGTATAGAAACTATATATCACGGTTGGGGTGTCCTACTCGCATATTAAATAATGGAAAAAGTAATCTCATGTTTTTCGTTGATCTATAGTTTGAAAACTTGTCTTCCGCCTGCAACGAATCTGTCTTATCTAGACATAGGCATGGATAACTGTAAGTGAAAGAGTTAGTAAATGTAAGTATAATTCATAAATATAACCATTCGTCTAACTCCGTGACGTGAATAAGCTAAATCTGGTAATAATTGAGCTTATGATACTAGTTGAAATATGATAGGAAGATGAGAATCCGATATAACAAAGAAAGGAATTGGTAATAATCGGCTTAATTTAATTTACCAAGTGATATGTGCTACCAGTCTGCTTCAAGGGTTGATCATGTTGACGGAATGCATGAGGCTGAACATAATTTTTTCAATTACCAGAATAAACTGAACTTCAATTTTCAAAAGATCGGTTATCAGAATTCATAAAAGTTAGGAAATCATAATGGATGATTTTAAAATAATCATAATGGATGATTCATAAAAGTTAGGAAATCATAATGGATGAGTACAGAAGGATATCCTAGCAACTCGTGGTAACTTGTGATAGGAGAAATTTCTAATCAATTTTATCAATTTGTTTCCAGAAGAATTTCCACTCTTATTGAAAGATCATCTGTGCCAAATAAAAAGGAATGGATTCAGTTACCAGGCAGTGAGAAAGGTCATTTTAATTCTCGAAAAGCAGCCGATGAGTATCTCAAATCATTGATTGGTTCAAATCCCACTGACAGCGAAAGCTAACGGGCAGATCGCATTTCACGTAAATCCTTTACATTAATACAAATGAAACGTGCAGATACGGTGAACTTACAAGAAAGTACAATGAATGATACTTCAGAAACTCAAGCGAATTCTCCACTTGATGAAAGTAAGAAACAAAGAAATATCTTTTATGAGTATCGTGTTCTAATGTTCGAATGTCAACTATTAATCACAGTAGATGATAACCTTATATTCTATCCTATTTTCTCTTACCACATAGAGCATGAAAACATATGGTCTTGTCTTGATTGTTTGCGCGAAATATTTGTACCGGATATTTCGGAATCTGTCATTAGTTATGGAGCATATATTGAGTAAATATCAATACATTTGTCTCAGAAGTAATATAGACGTTTCACGTGATGGACATGCAGGACTTCATTTTGTTGATTAATAAGCTGTCTGTGATATTTGTAATCTGAATGTTCATCAAAGGTTCCTGTGAATCGACTTCCTCCGATGAATCTATATTCTCGTATTCAATTAATCTATAATCGTCATTAAATAAGGCATAACTTTCATTCCAGGTGCTGATTATACGAAAAATTACTTTCAAACTGAAGTAACCTCACCCTGTCTACCCAGAGCTATGGAGCCAAAGGATTTCCCGGGTGTCATGGATTCACTGAACTATATTAGAAATAAAATGAAGATTTTAGCAGTACGTACATACATCTTGTTCCATTATTTGATGTAACATTGGTTTTTATAGGCAACAAGCATAAAGTCTAATTATGGTATTAGCAATCTCAGCATATCGCTTTAGCAAAATACCGATGTCAATTTTTTCTTGTGATAATTGTTATTCAGCGCATTTTTATTTTTCTTTAGGACAATCTCGAGGAACAGAAGAACAAATTGGATATCCTCATAGGACGGATGGATTCCAAAACTTCCACAAATCGAAAACCAGATGCGGCTGACGATGCTATGGAGACACTTAAAGAGCTGTTCGACCTTCCGTTGAAAGAAGTTAACGAGGTAAAAATCTTCGTTAGATCAAAAATAATATAAGTCTCACCTCAGTGACTTGATCTGTCACGTACGGCGAATAAAGTAGTCACTAGATGTCCGTAACCGCTATTGTGGTATTACTCTCTTGAATGAAGTCTTGATTATAATAAAATGTCAGGTGGTATCCATGAGCTCTTACCGTGTTGAAGTCACTAAAAAAACGTAGCCCTACTTTTTTCAAACCGTGTCCACCTAAGTTCTATAAGTTACATTTGAAAAGTAATGGAGAATACTTATTAAGCATTAACTTGACCTGAATTCAGCACTTAGGGTTAGTCATCAGTTTGGGGATTCAGATTTACTTTGTGATGGTTACTTTCATCATTCACAAGTTGGACTTACGAGAAATGTAAAAATTGTAGTTTGATAATGAAACTTAGCGGTGATTTCATGGTTTTATGAGAAGTCAAAAGTCAAACTGATTTTATTCCAAAAATATTGGATAATCATAACATAATTGTAACATATCAAAATTGTACATGTATTCCAGCACCAGGAAATATGACACCAAAGAAAAGCGTTGAGAAATGTTCATTAATAAACTCATCCCGGCAATGATAAATGAACCACTAGAAGTAGGCGGGGTAGCTCCTCAGGTCTCAGCCCAGTGAAAAAGCCGAAGTCGGCCAGACTTTGGCACCGAATTCCTGCCGACTTTGGCAGTGGGAAAGAGAGCGGAAGTCCAGCCAAAGTTGGCATGCCGACTTCCAGCCAAAAAAAATACCGCCAACATACTACTTGATTCTGTTTTATCAAGTAGTATGTTGACGGTTATCATTATTCAATCTCGGGATATAAAAACACCTTTTTTAACACGATCTAAATATTATATTATAATGCCCACAAATCAGGATACTCATCATCCGGCAATTCTGACAAGAAGCGACTGTTTTTCCTCGCACAGAGCCATATTCTTTGTCTTTTGATCCGCATAAGAAGAGGTAGCTGGATCAAGTGCCCCTCGTCATCTCGTGTGAATTTTCCAGTGAATCCACATCTTCCACAATCCTGTAAAAAATTATGACATAATGAAATATAACATATACCTACGGCACAGAAATTGTGGGTACCTATCAGATATAGAATTTGATGACTGGAGAAAAATAGACATAGATGTTTAAACCAAAGTTTCATGTCTTTCTCTGTAGATTTGTGTACTACAATCTGTATGCCACGTAGTGTAAACGCAACGAAAAATCTATCAATTGAAATAGTCGTAGCAGATAATTGAAGAAAATTGATGTTTCAAATGATAAAAGACATCATTTCTGTGTATAAGCAATATTTATGAATATTTTTGTAACAATCAGTTCATCAATTGACAAATCTAACAAGTTAAATAAATATACAAATACTTCTTTGTCACCGCCCATGATCATAATAAAATTATCAGTGCTGCTCTAGTTTTAAATAGCAAATCATATTTTTATTCTATGAATGCAAGTTGCTAAGTATTCAGGATCTTTATCACCTACTATTGCATATTTCGGTGCAATACATTTTTTGACAACAAATAGAACTTATAAGATTGTTATATATTTCGCGTTTCTTTCTGAGTCACACACATTGTGACAACAATGCAATGATGCCTACCAACATGCTTTAGCCAATCCTATTGATATGTCAATTACATGAAAACGATGTCAATAACCACCAGACTTCAGGCCACATGGGAAGGCTGTCATTTTTATCACGACACATTCAACTATGAAAAATTGAAGAGAACTTAAATTTTCAATTATTTTAAAAATGATCCATTGAAAATTTTGAATAGAACTTGAAGTTTGAACTGATAATCAATTAATCATAACAACAGGTTCATAGATCTATACATATTTTTTTAACTTGCGACTTTATGGTTCACAATTCAAGTAAATTTTGATCATTCACAATACATTTGTTATTTTACAATTAATTACAATGATATAATGATTAATAATTAATATGAGCTTATAATAAAATAATATATATAAAAATATGTAATAATTAATTAATGTATAATATAATGAGAATAATATGAAAAAGTTAAATACGCCTTAGCTTATGTATTCCTACACATTGATTGTAAAAAATTCTTCATTATGATTTTTCGGCATGCCTATGTTTGTTAACTTTCCATGCAGTAAATTCATTGCCTGGAGGCTGGTTTTATAACGCTAACGAAGGCCTATCATACAAAAAGATGTGATATTTGACTAATCGACCTTTAACTCATCAAGGAAAGGCAAATGATCAATATTGATTATTAGTCCGGGTGCTACTGACACTTTCTTCCTAAATTCGCGCACAAAGGACTTAATAGCATGGATTTGTAAATCTTGAAACACTGAATACAAAGATCAAATTCTTGAGTGTCACAGCCAGTCGCTTTTGATTAAAGGCAAGGTTAAAGGATTCCCATTGGAATCCAATTCTAAAATTCAAGAAATATCTATGGTTTGTGAAATACCTGGCAATTTTCGTACATTTTCTTTTGCAGAAAAGAAACTATTTATCAGAATGTCATGAAATCTGAAACATGATTGAGTTCAGAACATCAACTTCGATATAAAAGTTGAAGTGAGTCACATGATTCAGCATTTCATGTCTGAGATACTCTACAAAATGAGTAAATTTCATGCTTTGATTTAATCTCCAAGTGTTTCACAATCCATAGATATTTCTTGAATTTTAGAATTGGATTCCAATGGGAATCCTTTAACCTTGCCTTTAATCGAAAGCGACTGGCTGTGACACTCAAGAATTTGGTTTCTGTATTCAGCGTTTCAAGATCTACAACTTTGTTATTATTGTTCCGTTCTTCCAAAAATATATGCATGCAAATCTCTATATAATTCTCCTCAATGCCTTACGTCACAAAAGATAATTTCATGTGCATTCTTTTAAAACTGCATTATTATGTTTCTCTATGATCTTGCTATCAATCATTCATTCGCAACAGATTGAGCCACAGCGCTTCAGAGAATTTCGCTTCATTCTATCATTTTATTTACCAAATTGCAATTTTAAAGACAATGCCATCAGTGGTTTAGATATAAAAGCACACATGCTAAAATGAATCAGTTATCAAAAAGAAATTTTGTCCAATAGAAAGCTAAGATTACAAACGCAAAAACAATTATACAGACGCAATCTACTATTTAACAATTGAGACCTGTCAGTAGCGGCAATGAGTACAGATTAATGACCACAGACCGAAGGAATAACACTCGCATCGCAGAATCTCTACTCATTGCCGCTACTGACAGGTCTTAATTGTTAAATAGTAACACAATGTCAGTATCATTGTTTTTACGTTTGTAACTTCTTAGCTTTCTATTGGACAAAATTTCTTTTTGAAAAATGATTGATTTTGACATGTGGGCTTTTATACTAAAACCACTGATGAAGAAGACATTGTCATTGAAATTGAAATTTGATAAATGAAATGATAGAATGAAGCGAAGTGCTCATAACCTTTCATTATTTGTTAATAAACATTTTTAGAAAACTGAGTGAGTGATGCTATCCACTTGAATAATAATAAATGAAAACTATCCGCGTTTATTGGCCACGCTTGCTCTATTCAAGCATCAAGGAATGACAAGTACAAATTGCATCTTTCACAGAAAGACGCATGCCTCAATAGAGAGAGCAAAACGTGGTCAAGGTACTTAGATAGCTTTCATTATTACGCTTAAGTTGACAGACCATCGTTACATACGTACTGGGAAATGATTCATTACATTTAAATTCTACTTTTCTATGCGAGTGCGTATTGTTTGTCGCAATGAAATTGATTTCATAAATTTTTTTGAACGCAGCTGTTTTTAAAAAATTATATAATTTATTGATAGTATTTATTGTCTATGTCTCAGCCGCACATTGTCATCTTTTGCATAGCAATTTGATATATCGTTTATTTAATTTCATTGTTGCTAATCTGAAATGCAATATTAAAACCGAATAATTTATTTATTATTATTATTGCTAGTTTCTCTTTCATCAAAGCAGAAGCCCCAACAATTCGCACAGCTAGGATATACTACTCCATGCGGCACACAGCTGCACGATTCGTATACGATTCAAACTTTTTGCGAGTCAGAATGTGTGTCACACACCAAAAGCAGTATCACACATTGGTCCGCGTGAATTGAACATGAGCAAATAAGAGGGGGAGAACAAATACAGGTGAGCAAGTATGTGATGCGAGTGGCAAGGCCAAACACACGGGAAATCTTGGCAAACAGACACAAAATACAGATTGCGCTCGCTCCGCAAAGGAGGTCATAGACAGCAACAGACATTGCGTAATACTAATTGACTATACACTCAGACAACGAAAACAAGGAAGAAATATAGGTAGACAACTAAATGAAGGAGGATAAAAAAAAAGACAAATGTTAAACATGTACATGAGAAATAAACTATGCAAACACCAAACACAATAATACGGAAAATTAGATATTGTAGTTTCGAATGCTCCAAACAAGAATCATAAAATGATATAATTACTCAGTTTTAAGATAATGTCATCGTCAATGACAGCTAGGAATAGAAATTTTCTAGAGATAGTCTTTACATCCAACCTAAAGAAGCACAGCTTCCCATTTGCACCATTCGAGAACGGAGTACATTCAAAAGATCACAAAATCATATATCCAAGGGAAGCTATGTAATTATTAAATATCTCTATTAAATTATCCAAATTTTCGTCGATAAACTGACAACCTGCTGAAAGGAGCAGTGTCGAACATCTCGCGATTTTATCAAATACGCAGACATTCAGGGCAATGATTTCATTGAATGTTGATCAAGTACGGAGTTTCATGATTTTACTGTACATGCACTATATATTTCACATGTAAATATTTTCTATTTTTAAATTGCACTGTTCCGTCCAACACTTTGGTTTCGTCATATCGAATAAAATACGAAGTTCACAAAGATTCAGACAGAATCCATGCATGAGAATTTAAATATGGAAGTTTTGTTTTTTGAATATCCATTAACCGCATCGCACTCTATTAACTTGCATATTACCCAATCGCACCAATACAATCATCAATATAATTTCTTGAAATTTGAAATCAATAACTTCTCATTATTTGTCTTTTCATTAAAATTAGGCTATTATGTTTTAATATTTAACGAATAGGACTATTTGAAAGTTGTCAAGATATAAGCAGACTCATTGACAGCTGGCGCAGGATAGATGAATAGATATTTCATTCCAAAACTATTTGGTAAGCTTCAGCATCTATATAATAATGCCGAGCAGAGATTGAGTCATATGCATTTAGTTTTGACAAGATGACGGACCCAGGTGCAAGCGATCTTTCTTTTTTTGCAAAATGATGTCATGATGGCATGTAAATGCCATATTGCATAATAAAGAGAAAGATCACTTACACCTGGGTAATTCTGCTTATTCAAAACTATATATAAAAATAATTTCGTAAAATATGACTTATGCAGTTGATCATTTATTTTCAGCAACCCCTACATGTGCAGAAAATAATTCTCTTTACTACTAGGCCTAAGATGAAAAGAAATTAGACATCTCACCTGCAAGTTCAGGCCATTGACGATATCAATCATTGGAACACATTTTGAGATCATATGCATCAGGGTCCCGACTACGTGAGAATGCCGATCATGAGATGATTTTCAAAGATCTGTTTCTGTCAGCGAACAATGTCGGAGATAAAGTCGCTAAATATGAAGAGTGAATCAAATCACAAAATGTTTTGTAAGATGACAAAGGCAGAAGTTTAATCACGGCAACTGCCTATATCTGCAACTTGAAAAGATCCATAAATGACTTGTGCGAATTGATTGTGAAGGTCGAACAGCGGTAGCAGATTTGAATTTCCTCTGAATGTCCAAGGAAGCAAATGGTGATCATTGATCAAGGCATCGTTTTAAAAAGTTGGGTAGTACTTTTGATCGTAGGCAGTAAACTGTTTCACAGGACACGAATCTAAGACCGATGCGCTGCGCAAGTAGAATATGAATGACTCCATGACCTCTGCATCCTTTCTCGCTGTCATGTGATGATTGAGACACGTCGATTGAAGGTCGCTAAATATCAGTAGCCCAGGCGGGAACACGGAAATATTTTGTGCGCGCGATTCTCCTTTACTCGCGGAGCACAAGTAACATGAAATGATGTCCGCGAGGGATATCTTTTCTCCCTGTCATTGTCATGTGAATGAGGCGCGTCGATTGAAGGTCGCTAAATAGCCTGGGTGGGCGTATGGAAATAATTTGCGCGCGCAGTTCTCCTTCAGTAATGAAATGTGAGGTTTGCGTCGGAAGACATAGGCCTACATAAAAAGGATCAACTGGAGTGCGTTCTTCTGATATTGAACTATTGCAATTGAAATAAATGCAAAAAAGTGCAGACGCAAAATTTTGATTTCATAATAGTATATCATATCATGCGAAATAATTATGATTTCATGAATCAAATTTTTAGGAAATTTATGGGGAGAAATTTTTGATGCATTTTTACGCAGGATATGCATAAAGATCAATTTGTTTTCGAAGATGAACATAAGTAGAGTTTACAAAACTATTTAGGAAATAGACAGCAAGAAGTGAGTGAGGGAGAGAGAAAGAGAGAAGATGAACGACAGAAGAGATATGACGAAGAGAGGGAGAGAACAAGAAGATAAAGAAGAGAAGTGAGCTGAGGAGAGACAAGAAATGGAAGAGGAAGATAAGTGAGTAGAAAGAGAAGAAACGAGAAAGTGACGAGTCCTCAGGCTTTTTGCCTTACTTTTGAAATTCGAAAGCGATTTTGACGAATTATTAGGAAACATCGGTAACACAAAATCAATATGATCAATATCAATAGTAATGAGTATTATCCATAAATGCAGGTCTACAAATTATTGTTAAGTATGAATTAAAAAGATCCTAATAACGCAATAAAAATTAGGCCTAATTAGGGCTTACTGATATCGATAGCACTTAATAATGAAGTAGGCCCAACTGGTACCCGAAGAGACTAAAATGATGCATTTGTTAAAAATAGTACCGGAACTTCGGTAGGCTTAGGTGATATGCAAATAATTTATACTGAAAGTTTAATCAATGCATCACATAATCGTAATTGAAAATTATTCCAATTGTGGTGAAAGAATGCATTACTTCTCCACCTTATTTGCATATATACAATGGAAACAATTCATAAACAGGTAAAAATATGTAATACCAAACCAACGACAACACACAAGTAAGCAGAACTACTAATTGTGTTGCCAAACTCTGAGGGAAGTGGGACCAATTTCGGTTGCCAACTTATGCGCCAGCTTGGCATGCCAACTTTTGCCAACATAATAAAAATCTATACACTGATAAAAGATCAATCACAAACTGTCTAGATTCAACTGTGAGCATCATTTACTTTGTTTTATCATGATTTCTTTACTCAAAAGTACTAGATTTCGAAATTAAAAATTTATGCCGACTCATGCCAACCGGTGGAAGTCAGACCGACTTCCGGCCGACTTTGGCTTTCACACTGGGAGAGGGTGCAGAACTTCTTATTAAAATAGTATATGAAAACGGATTTTGCTCATGTCTCTGATAGTGCATTAATGTATGAGATTCACTCAGTTATTGTTTCACATTTGCGCGTGTAGCCGTGTTTTGCGATAAAAGACTGCAAATGCGAGTGTTTTTTGTACATGATAGCGCGTTGCGGGTTAACCCACATGATCAATCTTTCAGCATGAAACTAAAAATATTAGGCCTTCAGTTTATAAGCATTCGGCAACAGGCAATTAACCTATTTCAATGAAATGAAATGCATGCGAGGTTTTTTTGTAGCAGTAGACATCATGAAATTGCTTCTTAATACAAAGGTATTGTGCCAAATATATATGGCTTTTGAAACGCTACTATCGTATGTTTAAGAAAGCTGAACGACGCTCACCGTCAAACCAGGTTAATCACGTTTTACATAAAATAAGCTACCCCGATGTTTTGACAGCGATTCTAGATGTAAAACTTAGTTCCACAAGATCGGCCGGGTATGGAAAACTCAGGTCTGTGAGGGTTAAACATGTACCAAATCGATGACTTTTCAAGTGCGTTCTTCGTGTAATGCTGTCATTTTCACTGAAATTGTCTGACAAAAATATTCTATTTTTAACACAGTATGCTTAGAAATCTACAAATAGTTGCTTTCTGGCTTATAACATAGCGCTGCTAATTCACATCGTTAATGATGATATTTTGAAATGTGATCATATATTTTTGAAATCCTTAAATTGAGGACCTTGTGTAATTATGCATCAGTATCGCACAGGACACGTTTTTCGACATAATTGTATGACATTTAATTACTCCTTATATCAGGGATTCGACCTAGAAGTGGATTTTGATCCAGACTTGCGATCAATCGGATAAAGTAACGCGACTTCTCGTCTTTTGGCCTTAACTAGGTATAAAAAACACATGTGCAAATGGCATTCGGTAATCTTCATCAGTTTCGAACATTTTTTAGTGTTTTTGATACCCAGTGAAGGCCAGTAGTCGCACTACTTAAAAGAAAAAAAACAAGTTGAAACTAGTCATGATCACTGAATTTAAACGAGTAATCAGATAGCCTAATCACAGAAGATATTCTCCACTCATAATTTTGTATCTGTTTTTTGCATCTGATTTGTTCCATTACGCTTACTTGTCAATTTCCTAATAAAAGAAGTAGTGAAATATTAGAAATAAACGTTCTGACTCAATCTTGCTGTTAAGAGCAATGCTCAACAGAATAGCAATAAATAACGGTACCACAGTCGGTCGTTCATAAAAACTGCGGGATTTGTAAAATTCCATAATGCAAGAATCCGATGAACCTGTAATGAACTGTTCATTTTTTAACAATTTTATCAATTTGGTAGCTTAAAATATTGGATTACTTCTAATTAGGTCCTAATGACAAATAAAACGTCCATGAATAACGTCTCTTAGAATTCAATAGCGAAATGACTGACGTTGTACACACCGATTGACTGTTCGCGTAAAACAAGAACCTATCTAGAATCCTAGATTTTCTGTATGAATTATGTAAAAACGATCGTGTTTAGTGTCTCATTCGTACTTAGTCATTAATAAAGCATAATAACCTACGATAATCGTTGATTGGACTAACCAAAGTAGAATAAGCACTGACTAATTACGCAACCTTGTAATATGTGCTTCATTCTGTTTCAGTTGTCGCGATTGGAAGCTATGATTCAAGGTGTGGATGAGTCATCAAAGAAGATGAGATCGACTATTCGAAAGTGCTTATGTACATTAAGTCCAAAAACCTCGACCAGTGAACAATCAACGATTAACAAAACAGCCAGGGCGGTGTTTCGGTTAATAGCCCCTGATGAAGTATTTCAATATTACACACGGGAATCTACAACGAAATCAACGAAAAAACCTCTGTCTTCAATACATCCTCGATTAAACCAGTTGCTGACGACGGTCATTATGACTACTACTGGTTCTGGGCTTGACAAAAGTCGTACAGGGATTAGCTACCATCTATCACGCTGCTCCGACAGGCAGAAAAGCAGACACGTTTTTGAGATGAATTCCTCAGCGAGCAGTGATTTTTCCCATTTCGACCAACGTTCGGAAAGTGATACTGACAAAGATCTTGACGTCAACGCCGATTAACTTATTTTGTTCTGTTGTCACGTGTTGTTGAACAGAATTCTCCGGTGTCTTAAGTGAAATCGGGTCTTGGCTATTTTCTAACTTTTAGCAGCTTGCTACAGACCGTCATATTTCTTCCAAAATTCTTCTAGTTCAGTTTTGGTGCACTCGTGACTGTGACAGTTACAACTGTGTTCTACTTTAGTAAATTTTATTTTATTTAGCGCATTAACTACGATGAGTATGTTGAGCAAGTGACTGATTTCTCGGGAAAATCAGGTTTACGTAATTGTCTTCATTTTGTACATCTGAGATGCATGTTTAGTTTTATTACTGGTACTGCAAACCCTCAACTTTTGTTGCTAAGCGACTCGTTTCTCTGTAAAATCATGGTGACGTAATTGTTTATTTTATTGTACACTTGAGCTGCAAGTATAGTTTTATTACTGGTGCTCCAAACCCTCAACTTTTAATATAATTGTTAAACGACTAGTTTCTTCGTAAAATCAGGCTGACGTAATTGTTTTTATATTGTACACCTGAGATGCATGATTAGTTTTATTACTGGTACTCAGAACCCTCAACTTTTGTTATAATCATAATTGTTTAGATTTCTGTAATTCAATTTTTCTAAAATTAAATCTCGGCATTTGCATGATATTATTTTCCATCCTGCTTTAAGGACAATTTGGTTGTGAAGTAGCAATCGATTTTTATTTTAAGGACATGTCAGTAAGAAAAAGACTCAACAAAAAAGACAGTACTCATCAGTGCTTGTCCGGATGTATTCAACAATTGATTCCGAAAGGTGGATGTGGCCCTTGCACCGCGGTTATTTATTTGATATCCTGTTTACTTGGTTATGGATAGCCAACGTATCTCCACAGATAGTGGCCCTTACACCGCGGTTATTTATTTGATATCCTGTTTACTTGGTTATGGATAGCTAACGTATCTCCGCGGTTATATATTTGATATCCTGTTATCTTGGTTATGGATATCTACCGGTACTCTGCAGCGATTACTCTCCTTCGTTGATAGCCGTCGGATATCACCTAACAGTAAGGAGATGTATTACGGTGATCCGCTGATAACGGACGCTACACCGTGGTAGTCCGCAGGTATCCGTCGGATCTCATAGTGTTATCCACAGATATCAGAACGATACCTGACGCACATCCTCTGCGGTTAAATTTTGTCGTACGAAAGAACGCCGTTTAATCCGCGGATAGTTCCATTCCGTCTTAGAAACGGTTAAGATACGGATATCCTACAGAGCTCCCCTTGCTCGGTGGGTTACCATAAATTAACTTAATCGGTTCGTTGAACCTTCGATGGTGGTGGCTGAGGCAGGTATTTAGCTGGTAACTTTCGCTTACGATGGCGAATTTCCTTTATCTCGCCATTGTGTTTGATGCTGATGTGGAGACAGCGAATATCAGGCGTTGCTCCTTCGTAGCACTCGCTCGTTTTGTCCAAATCCTCCGACTCCATTATTACATCGTCAATGATTTTGCTACCGACTACGGGGAGGTGGAGCGTTGTTCTTCTCTCCTTGACAGCGCTATTCTTCGCCTCAAGAAGAGCCATCTTCTCCTGCTCATGTTGGAGTTTGAGCGTCGCCTCCTTCGCCTTCATGTTCTTAATGCATGTGGCCTGATCCTCTACACGACTCTCACTCGCTAGAGCTCTCTTTTGGAAACCTTCCAACTTCAGTACTTGAGCCTTAAGACTCCTAATTTCCGCCACCTGCTTTTTGAGTTGAAAATTCTCATCCCTTAATGCTGAGCATTCGTTTTTATAACGGCTCATTTCATCCTTCAGCTTCTTAATGGCGTACTCTTGCCTAACCCTCGCCACACCATCATCCTTAGCCCACCGCATGGCTTGGGCTTTGATGCCTCTCCCTTTTTTAGGTGAGGAGTGCATTTTTGGCGCTGGCACTGCCCGACTCTTCAGAATCGTCTTATCGGGTTTAGGACCAATGACCGCCTCCTCGGGTTTGCCAGTGACGACCACCTCTTCCGTTTCCGATTCAGATTCGGAGATTTCAGAATCAGAGCTAGAAGAGCTGAGGTGAGATGTGGTTGGCTGCTCATTCTTGCAGTCTTGTATGGCTTGAACTGCCATCTGCAACTCTGTCTCCGCATCCAGATCAACTTGAGGTCTTTCAACAGGTGGGATGATGACCTTCCCAACCTCTGAGGCATGCGTCTCTGTCTCCTCATCTTGATCAGGTTTTTCGAAAAGTGGGGTGATGGCTTTCCCAACCTCTGAGGTAGTATAATTCGTCACCTTCTTAATGATGATGTTGAATGCGTCTTATAGAAAGACTCGTTCAGGTTTCCCCTGACGAATTTCATGCACGATGTGCATCCGCTCACCACACCGACCTCCTTATGCTCTTCGGGAGTGTCGGGGAATTTATTTAAATGGCGCTTGAACTCGCCACCTCGCTTGACTTCACCACATAGGCACTTTTTAAAATGAAACTTTGTATTTCCTCCCATTTTGTAACTTATGTAACTTATGTATCTGTAAAGGAAGGATGAAATAGAATTACTAACAGGCGACATTGGCAGTCATTTTTATAATCATACAGCTAAATTGTGAGATTGGTGGAAGGTGTCGAACCTTTGAATCCGTTACAGGCATTACTCAGAGGGGATCTTATCCCAACTCCAAGGCCTCGGCCCACAAATCCAACCTCCCGCGGACAGAGCGTGCGTCATATCACTGTGTTGGTATCAGGACCCTGATTTTGACATGAAAACCAGTGGATTGTTTACAAAGGTTGCAAATTCCAAGCCGAAGCTCGCCTCCCACAACTTTATAAATGTCTTAGTTGAATTCAGCAGGGTCGAAAACCCCAGAAAACCTCTAAAACTAGTGAATTTGAATTTTTCAACTTTTTAGCACTACTTATGAAACTTTATAAGTAGTCTATCACTTAGGGCAGGTCAATAGCGACCGAACCTTTTTTGAATCAAGTCAAACGGACTTGTAGAAGCAAAGTTATAAGCCTTTAAAGTTTTGGAGTCTTTTATGGCCTGGAGACGAAGGCCATCTCCTGGCTAACCTCTAAGTCTGACGGCTTAGCTGATATCAGCAATGAAATTTTCTAAGTCGGTTTTTTCCAGAAACCCGGAATTTGGAATGTCCGATGATAGCATCAGAGCTCAGACAGACGACCTACCGTTGACAATCTCTCGTCTTAATGTCAAGTCTCTGTCGGTTCCCATGTGGCGATCAGCTGATGACGTAAGATCCATCATCCAAAAACTTAAAACGCTTCTATCACCGATTCTGGAGGTTCGATTGAGCTGGAAATACACCATTACCATGTAGAATTGGACGCTGAATCCGATTCTGGCCTCCATTTTCCCATCCGATGCTTCGTTTTGGCTCTACAGCCCACAGCCATCGCAAAAATTCTAACTCGTTTTTCGCCAATCTCCCAAAATCTTAAATGGCGTCTCACATCTAAACGAAGACAGATATGAATAAGCCGTTTCTTTCACTGAATTTGTCTCACTCTTAGCTTTCAAACGAGCTATTGCACGACTTTCTACGATCACTAGAAGCAAAATTGGAAGATCGGTGCCGGGGGGGGGGGGGACGTCAGCGAAAATTTTTTCTCTCTGATTACTTTCAAATTCACTATACAGATGCAGAATTGCACGCTGAATCTGAATCTGGCGTCCGTTTTCCCATTCGATGCTTCGTTTTGGCGCTACAGCCCAAAACGTCCAAAATCTTACCTCTGTCGTTTTTCCGAAGTTGAACATTTTTTCTCGCCGATTGAACTGGAAATCACACCACAGATACAGAATTTCACGCTGAGTCCAAAAATCACAGTTGCAAAGTCCTCCGAGCACTGATTCTACTCGAAATATCCCATTTTCACCCCAAAATTTATCAGATTTCACGAAAATCCTAACACACTGTAGCACCAAGTCAAAACCTGGCGGTCGCCCAAGTCCACCACGACACTCTGTCGTTTTATCGAGGGGGGACGTCAGCGACCATTCTGTCTCCCCGATTGCTTTCAACGATGGGAGCGGCCATTCCAACCTGGCCGGCACACCACGCCAACCTGGCCGGCACACCCGACACCTTGGAGAACGCAATCTCTGGTTCACGTTCCAGAGGGGGGGGCGCCGGTCGGGTGTTCGCCGTTTTATTGCTACTGTTGGTGGGTCGTGGGTCACATTTAGCGTGGGTCAGGTGGGTCGTGGGTCAGACTTCGTTGACCCACTTCCAACCAGTTTGACCCATGATAGATTTGACAATCTCAAATACAGTAAACTTCATTTATTCGTATTCTAATCTTTCATGAAAAATGATTGAGTCAGTGTCACTGAAAGGGGTTGATGGATGCACACAGTCAAAATATGCAACACTATTGACTTTTACACCCCTGTGGGAACGAATCTTGAGAAAAACTGGCGAATGTCAGCTGCAGAATATCATGCTAAAGTTCAGTCATATTTCCGGGATATTCGCTGGCGAAGTTCGCCGGCGACAATTCGCGCTCTATATATATGTCACCTTATACTTTTGACTTTCTCTCTTATTTTCTTTAGTAATCCGCCTCTACAGCCGAGGCTCTATTCTCTCCCTCACCTCCTCACTATCCCCCACGTATATCTAATCTATCTAAGAAATAAGTGCAGACTATCATTCTTTGATAATGATAAGAATATAGAGAATCCGCATATATCAATTTTCATAACATCTCTTGACATTCAATAATTTACAACAATGACAAATATTTGAATAATATCATAGTATTTACTGCGACATTTATGGAAGATAAATACTTTTTTTAGTTTAAGCCTTCGTGAATTAAAAAAAGATCCCTTTTTATCAGATCAGACTGAGTATACAATATATTTTCATGTAAAGGTAATATACGAACATTACTACTTACCACTAATTAGTTGCTACAATATCCACAATTTCGCCGGTTGGCGAAAAATCAGCTCGCATTAGTTAACAAATATCTACCAACTAATTATAGCAACTTTTTCGCCACCTGTCGTTTTTTAATTTTACACATGTTTTTGGATAAATGATGACCATTTTGTTGGTGGGTCGTGGGTCACATTTAGCGTGGGTCAGGTGGGTCGTGGGTCAGACTTCGTTGACCCACTTCCAACCAGTTTGACCCATGATAGATTTGACAATCTCAAATACAGTAAACTTCATTTATTCGTATTCTAATCTTTCATGAAAAATGATTGAGTCAGTGTCACTGAAAGGGGTTGATGGATGCACACAGTCAAAATATGCAACACTATTGACTTTTACACCCCTGTGGGAACGAATCTTGAGAAAAACTGGCGAATGTCAGCTGCAGAATATCATGCTAAAGTTCAGTCATATTTCCGGGATATTCGCTGGCGAAGTTCGCCGGCGACAATTCGCGCTCTATATATATGTCACCTTATACTTTTGACTTTCTCTCTTATTTTCTTTAGTAATCCGCCTCTACAGCCGAGGCTCTATTCTCTCCCTCACCTCCTCACTATCCCCCACGTATATCTAATCTATCTAAGAAATAAGTGCAGACTATCATTCTTTGATAATGATAAGAATATAGAGAATCCGCATATATCAATTTTCATAACATCTCTTGACATTCAATAATTTACAACAATGACAAATATTTGAATAATATCATAGTATTTACTGCGACATTTATGGAAGATAAATACTTTTTTTAGTTTAAGCCTTCGTGAATTAAAAAAAGATCCCTTTTTATCAGATCAGACTGAGTATACAATATATTTTCATGTAAAGGTAATATACGAACATTACTACTTACCACTAATTAGTTGCTACAATATCCACAATTTCGCCGGTTGGCGAAAAATCAGCTCGCATTAGTTAACAAATATCTACCAACTAATTATAGCAACTTTTTCGCCACCTGTCGTTTTTTAATTTTACACATGTTTTTGGATAAATGATGACCATTTTGTTGGTGGGTCGTGGGTCACATTTAGCGTGGGTCAGGTGGGTCGTGGGTCAGACTTCGTTGACCCACTTCCAACCAGTTTGACCCATGATAGATTTGACAATCTCAAAAACAGTAAACTTCATTTATTCGTATTCTAATCTTTCATGAAAAATGATTGAGTCAGTGTCACTGAAAGGGGTTGATGGATGCACACAGTCAAAATATGCAACACTATTGACTTTCACAAACCTCATACAGTTTCGAAAGGGGCGGAATTCACACAAATTAAAGGCTCGAAAACAATTGCTGCTGTCTACTGAGAGATGTTGGTTGGTGGAGAGAAGTTGTTTGAGCACAATTGTGTTTGTTCGATGCTCTGTCGCTATGTCTGACGATACCCAATGGTGTGTGACCTTGATTTCAGAGATACAGGTAGCTACTGAAGAAGTCAGGTATTCAGAGGTTTTATTCATCTTGAAAATTTTCTTGCAATGCCAACTGACCTTCGTTTTGTTTGTTTCGTTTGATTTTGTTGGTGTTTCGTAGAAAATATCCTGTGGTAGAGATTAGAATGGTAAATCTCTGGTACTTAGAATGGTAAACATGCATGCCTCACATCTCAAGTATCTAGCCGTTCAATCTACTTTCGCATCATGCATGTTCCATGCATCTCATTGCTCATTCGATACATGATAATCTGAAATACGATAATTCATACGACGGTCATTGATATAGATTTATCCCTTTCAGACAGACGTATTACGGCAGAGCTCTGTAATGAGATATTTTTTGACACTTCGCATCAATAGATAGTTTCGCTTTGATATTTGATTTGGTATCAATAAAAATAGGAATATTTACATGATGTCGTTAGTGATTGTTATCACAACGTACCCGTAGGCTACATGTAGCGCCATTCAAATATATCAGTTCACCTATATGTATTGTAAGCTTGAATTATAATCTTGTCCTCGTGCAATTTTCTATTCACGCGTTACGCATGCTTACTCCATTTGCTTTTCAATGAATGTCATTCTTACATCAAACATGCAACTTTCTACTTAATAATTAGCGGAAGTTAATGAAATTTGAATCGTTGCCATCAGAAGCAACAAAATATTAGTTTGACGATTTTTGTGTGATAAATTTCACACAGTGTATAACATAATAAATGCATGAATAAATGATTTAGGCCTACTGTAATCTTATTTTTTAACTTCATTTAATTAAGAAATATAAAATTTGAAATTTAGCCTGTAGGGCCCCGACTTAACTAATCATCTCTCTACCAGTTAAATAGGTGGCACTAAAAAGGATAGTCAAGAATTGTAACAAGAAACAGAATCGTTTAAATTTTTTAGAACCCTAGGCATTTGTGGTACATGAACTTTGATTATAAGATATTTTTGATGAGGTTGCATGTCCATTTATCATGTGACAAGTGATCTGATACACTTGAATCTTCACAAAAAATCTTCACAATAATTTTGATACTACGAGGACCTAGATATAGGTACCTAGAATCTTGAATGAAAATGCAACTAAAGATGATAACAGAAAAGGAAATTGCACTCACATCATTCACCCTTGCAGCATATGTGGGTTAGGTGGGTCAAGTGGGTTAAAGATGTGGTGGGTCAGGGTACCCCGTGGGTAAGGTGGGTCGTGAGTCAAGTTTCGTTGACCCACTTCCAACTCTGCATCAATCGCACAAAGATATGTTTCGTTACTAAACTGATCAATTATCGAATTTGCAAACTGGAGAGATTGAAGGTCGGCAAGTGGTGAGTTTGTTAGATGGATTCATCTTTCATATCCAGCGACCAGGTCATGCTAGAGACGCTTACTAATGTGGCCACAGAATTACCCACTGGTAAAGCCAATATGGGACCCATATTGGCATAATCTGGGAGCCCATATGGGCATCATTTGGGACTGGTTCCCCTTCTTCCCAGATGTTCCCCATATGGGTAGCCCACTTGCAGCCCATATGGGATACCGGTACCCCACTTACTTCCCATTTTCTTTTATGGTTACAGTAAATTAATTATTGCTGACAGCCTAATCAAATAAGTAGAATGTTTGCATTTTTTCTGTTCACGTAATGGAACTACGAAATAGAAAGCAAGGAACTGTCAATGCATGTATTCATATATTCAAATACGAGAAATATAATACAAGAAATATGCAAAAATTCGTTGAAAAACATCATCAGTAAAAATTGATAGCTAAAAGGTGCAGACAAAGAACCTAAACTATAATTAATCGTGTTTGTACGACTATAGTTAGCATATTTAATTAGCCGAAACGGAAGCAGTAAAAAATGGAGCATGTTATGATCATTTAAATGTAATATTCTAATGAATTTAAGCTAAGGATTGTGGTAGAAGATTTTAAACAGTAAAGTCTCACTCCACGCATTTATACAATATCATATAAATTTATGTATGCAGTATCAATTATGCAATGATCTGTAAATGAAGTAGGCCTACTTCACAAGCATAAATTGCATTAATTTCCTAAGAATTTTAATGATTCAACGGCCATTCATGTAAATCATTGCATGAAAGACGATTATATAGTGCTTGTGTGACGGCTTCAACAATTCGTATATACATAAGATTTCGAGGTATAAGCTGTATATAACTTTTCATAAACACCGAAAATCTTCTCAATAAAACGGTTGTAAGAGCAAATCTTTTTTTTCTACAGAGACACTGAAAGCGCTGTATGAGGAGAAGGATGATATGATATACCGTATTTTTCTTAAGCAGCAAAGAATGTGATAATGATAATTGATAAACCTGGCTGCTCTTACATTATTTTATATACGACATAGAGCCAAT
Organism: Prostheceraeus crozeri; assembly: GCA_907163375.1. Taxonomy (NCBI): domain Eukaryota; kingdom Metazoa; phylum Platyhelminthes; order Polycladida; family Euryleptidae; genus Prostheceraeus; species Prostheceraeus crozeri. The sequence goes on along the minus strand of CAJQUW010006031.1, from coordinate 26,847 downwards.
TTTACCTGTGAATTGATTTCAACAAATGATACAATGTGACAGAAGTCATACTTATCATTATCGCAACGATATACACTGCATATTTCCTGTAAGTACACGTGAGCACTTGTAAGATAACATCAGCTTACATCCGATTAAATAGGTGAAAGTACGTGACATTAAGAAGGATTGTGGGAAATTTGGACTATAATAGCAGGTAGATCTACTGATTTCGTTTCAGATAGTTTACTAGAATCTATGATTGGTAAAAAACACTAAAATTACTCACTTAAGTTCATATTATTTGTCATCATCACTCAACGGTTCTACGTTATTGTTTGCCAAAGTCCTTTTCTTCCGCCCACCTGCTCGGTCACGTGAATTGGTTAAATGAGTTGCTATGCAATCTTCAATGTCTTTGTGGTTGGTGGACAGAAAATGTAAGTAAAACCGGCTTCAACAGAATATCTTCAATGTCCTTGAATTTATGCCGGTTTTTCAGTCCTAGTCTATTGAATTGCCGTTGAATTTCAACCGGCATCAGCTCGTCTATAAATCTTCCGACGGCTTCCTTTGTTGTTCTTCCATCCAAACGCGTAAAAAATTTGATGCACTTATCTTTGAAATTCGAGTGATCTGCCACACGTTTGCAGAAATGTCTGGAAAGTAAATTAGAAACATGTAACTTTGCAGCATTAACAAAACTTATCTAAACGTATTTCAAGTATCATCAAAGTATTTTTATGCATAGTATCGTTCACATATATAACTTACGGATTTTACGTCACTTTTTTTACCCCTACTGGGGTCTTGGACGGTGCTGACTTAAGTCAGACTTTGTTTGGAGCGTTGTGGTGCTTTGTAGTCCGGATGCCCTTCCTGCCGACTTCCAATGACACTTTCTGGGTTCGACCTCTGGACCATGAGATCGCTAGTCCAAGTACGCAACCACTGTGCCACGGACACCAAATATATATATAACGATATATATATATATATGAAACACACGTACCTGCCCCACCTGATATACTTTTGAAATTGAATGTGTATTTACTTAATCTTGATCAATTTTGATCCGGTTTTTTTAGCGCCATTAGAAAGAGGGCATCTGAAATAGGGTACCAATTGATAATTTAAGAATTATTTACCCTAATATACATGTACATGGGCCAAAAACATGTAAAATTAAAAAATGGCCTGCAGCCTTATCGAGCAGCTCAATTCATCTGAGGTGTCTGTAGGTGGTAATTGGGATTGCATAGCAACTTCACATAGTAGTTGTGTCGATATTAGATGAAATTAAAAAAATAGATATATTTTTTCATATAAGAAAACGGTAATTTTTCGGCTGGGATACTGGATTGGTATCCTAGGCTATTTACTGCACATTTGTTGTGCTGTGAAGAACACTGATGTAGGGCATGAAGTATTTTTGTATCTTTTACATCGATTTGGGGGTTTTCATAGCCTAGGAATCTGAAAATGTTATCAGAATTTTAATCAGAGGTCGACCAGACCAAATATCTTTGGACCAGACATTCAAAATGGCGACTTGTATGTCGAAAAAATGTAAAAACGGGTCAAATTTCGCTTATTTAGTACTATTTAAGTGTTTTCTTTTCAGAAAACAACGGTTATGGGGGTTTTATGGGTTAGAAATTTAAATATATTATAAGATTCCTGATTTGTGATATGCAAACTATTCAAAATATTGATTTACATACCAAAAACGTGGGAAAAAAGCAAAAAATTTATCATTTTGAGCTATCTAGTTCATTTTTGTAATGTATGTGATACAAAAAGTTGCATATCAGAGTTTCTCTACCTCAAGCACCTAAATATTCCGTTAGAATATTGGTAAACGATGGGTAAGAGTTCAAAAATGGTGATTCAAATATGAAAAGTAAGTAAATGGCGATAAGTGGTCTATTTGTTGTTATTAGTGTGCCTTCTTGATACACGGGACAACAAAATAATGCATTCAAGACTATTTTATCATAGAATTATCAAACAAACAAATAAGAGTGGTTTTGGATTGTGTCATCCCCATTTTTGCATCCGAATCTTGCTTTTGCATTCTCTTGTTTAGTTACATAAATTACATTATTATGAACTTTTTTTTACGATATAAAATTATTCACATCAGCTGTTTCCTACAGAAATCCGAACACCGAATTTTGCATCAAAAAACAAAATACTTCTAAAAGTACGCATTAATGTACACTGTACTATACGGAATCATTCTAATTACCATCTTAATTAACAGAAACGGTCCGTTTTAATCATTTTAATATTATGTTATTTGCTAGGAACATTATCCGAACATTGTAGCATAATAAAATGCGAACGAATTTTTTATCCGAACAAAGTCCAGATGACACTTAAACTGCTAATAATCCGATGCCGAACTACGTAAAATTAAGCGTATGTTTCTATTCTACGTACTAAATATGCGGAATATTTTTCTTATATTCACATATATAGGTTGATTGTACTCGAAAGAAATTTAACCTTCCGAACAATAAACATTTTCGATATTAATATTAACAACCTCCATGAGAAAAGAAACATGATAAAACTCCACTCATAATCCGGACTAACATTATAAAAAGCCTTATGTTTAATTACAATACTAGGTAGCAGTGCAGTATCGTATGATTTCTACATTTGCGGCTAAACGACTTACGTTGAATTAAGAATTGTCTATCTCGTGAAATATAGTAGGCCCTTACAATTTTCCTGATTATCTTTCTTGAGGAGCATTGACATGAGGACTTTTTCTATTCCGATTGACATCCCAATTGGCATGCGACCTCATCATGGGATCAACAGCCAGGATCTAGACCGATTTGGCTCAACTATCGATCCTACTATTGAATCACCACTGTTGTCATAGTGAAAATATCAGAAAATTCAGCTATTTTTACAATTTTCCTGATTATCTCTCTTGAGGAGCATTGACATGAGGACTTTTTCTGTTCCGATTGACTTCCCAATTGGCATGCGACCTCATCATGGGATCAACAGCCAGGATCTAGACCGATTTGGCTCAACTATCGATCCTACTATTGAATCACCACTGTTGTCATAGTGAAAATATCAGAAAATTCAGCTATTTTTACAATTTTCCTGATTATCTCTCTTGAGGAGCATTGACATGAGGACTTTTTCTGTTCCGATTGACTTCCCAATTGGCATGCGACCTCATCATGGGATCAACAGCCAGGATCTAGACCGATTTGGCTCAACTATCGATCCTACTATTGAATCACCACTGTTGTCTTAGTGAAAATATCAGAAAATTCCGCTAATGATTCTAAATATTAATTTTGGGTGTAAAAGAATATATTTTTAACATCATTAAGAAAACGAAAGTCATGCAAACTGTTTTATACGAGAGACAAGTTTCCAAGTCAATAAGAGCCGTTTTGTGTTTCTTTTATGTAGAATATGGGCCTGGAAGATTATAACTGTAATATATTTAGGCCTAGTATTATAATCATAATTGTGCACATTTGCTTTTCAGTCATGGATACTCACTATTCCATAGGAAGAAGTCGTAGCCACGCACGCTACGAAAAAGTGGAAATACTCACCACTTCCGAAAGTAAACCACTGCTGACACCTGAGGTTTTGCTCACTTTGAGTTTTTTTGTTTGTCTTTCATGTTAAACATGAATATTCATGTTATCGTTTTTGTTATACATGTGATGTTCGTGCATATTCTGCGGATCGGATTGCATGCCCAACCATTTTGGTGATTTATCACCGGTACTCATTGTTTGTTTTAGTTTTGGTCTATTTGTATTGTCTGCATGTATGCATGTTCATACCGCATGAGATGAGTTAGATGTCTTGTTGTTATCGTTGTGTTCTTTTACTTACAGGTGTTTAGTGTGCAGGGGGTGTAGGTTTATATCTAGTAAAAGTGTGTTCTGAAAGCAAACCCGTTTTTAACACTCATGGACACGAATCGACGATCGTCTGTATTAAAGTATTTTCTATCACTCAGAATGCACTTAGCTCTTCGTCATCATTTCACGAAATTTATAATACTTCAAACTTTACAAATTTCAATCATATCTTGCTTCTTAGTTGTCTGACTGTTGATTTTCCGCAGGCCTAACTGCATGTTTCATTCGTCATGTGAATGTCGGAGATATTCTTAGCGAAATTGTAATCTCATGAGGTAATTTTATTGTACTCTTGTAACTTCATCAATTGACATCCTGGAATATACATGGATTTAGAATACTTCCGTACTTGGAATTTTCGGATCCGATAATTTATTAAGTAGGTCATCCGAATTAATCAATCTTTTACCGTTTCATGTAACAACTTCTACAAACCCGAAAATTGAGTCAAAATATGAATAATCTTCGAACCTTTGTACATTCTTTGAGACTCTTGTTGCAAGCTTGATATTTTGCACGATCCGGAATTAATTCCATTTTTCGTCGGAATTGGAATTGGAATTGGAATTGACCCTGATAAACCTCTATTCCACTTTTTCGATAGACCTGATAGACCTTGATACATGTAGCATATCAAAATGCCGCATCATTACATTAAAACCAGGCGTTGCTAGGGTAGCTGGGCCGTTGCTATGGCCCGGGGCCATGCATTTTGGTCTCTGTGGCTTCACCATGTGATGTTGATACATGTAGCATATCAAAATGCCGCATCATTACATTAAAACCAGGCGTTGCTAGGGTAGCTGGGCCGTTGCTATGGCCCGGGGCCATGCATTTTGGTCTCTGTGGCTTCACCATGTGATGTTGATACATGTAGCATATCAAAATGCCGCATCATTACATTAAAACCAGGCGTTGCTAGGGTAGCTGGGCCGTTGCTATGGCCCGGGGCCATGCATTTTGGTCTCTGTGGCTTCACCATGTGATGTTGATACATGTAGCATATCAAAATGCCGCATCATTACATTAAAACCAGGCGTTGCTAGGGTAGCTGGGCCGTTGCTATGGCCCGGGGCCATGCATATTGGTCTCTGTGGCTTCACCATGTGATGTTGATACATGTAGCATATCAAAATGCCGCATCATTACATTAAAACCAGGCGTTGCTAGGGTAGCTGGGCCGTTGCTATGGCCCGGGGCCATGCATATTGGTCTCTACAACAGTACTCTGCGTAGTGCTCATGCACATGTATCGCATCACTTGGTGGGGCAGGGACGCATAACGGCTACATAAACCGGTGGGGCAGGTACGTAAGTGGGGCAGGAACGTAAGAGTGGGGCAGGAACGTATACTAGTGGGGCAGGCACGTCAGTTGGATATGACTAAGTGGGGCAGGAACGTAATAGTGGGGCAGACACGTAACATTTGGTGGGGCAGGAACGTAACATTCTTATATATATATATATATATATAGTTCACATATATAACGACTAATAATAATGCAGGAAAGCATTCAGGAGCAACATTTATAATGCTAACCGCATCAATTCAGGGGAGGGACCGGCACTGATTGTAAGTGTTTGCATTCCAGATTCAGTTTGATCAAATATTGTGGCAATAAAGATTACAGCAGACATATACATGTAGTTAGTTATAGGCTTACCTACAACAATTATAAGTATGGAGCTATAACAACATAATATTACTCAAGTTCTTAATTGAATGGAAGAGTTAAAATTTGAGATATTTGAATCATACGCAGGGTGTTTGCGATTTTTCGTTATGCAATTTATCTGACCATTATCTGATCGTCCTATCAAGACTATTCATAATTTTTGCCCGATTTATCGAACCTTTTTGACTCACAAAATTTACTGACTTTTATCTGGCCGCATACACCCTGATAGATAATTTTCGAAAGATGCAATGGTATAAATACAGTGTTTTCTGTAGCCGTTAGTCCTACTTTATTAACGGTAAATTTTCGGGTTTGGCCTGTATGTATTGTTTAGTTCTAGAGAAATACATCAGATCTGAATTGACTTTCAATTCAAAGTACATGACGTATTAAAACCTCGATAAACAAATAACAGAAAATTACAACTCAAAATCCAAAGCCACACTGCATGAGATCACTTGCACCTGCATACATAGATATATATTGCTAGAAAAATAGGCTAGTATCATATAAGATATCTTTCTAAAAATGAAAGAATCGACGCAGTTGAGGGGAAGACCAAGTTCCTCCCGTGTTAAGATGTCCTCAGGATGTAGATTGACTGCAGTAGTTGTGATTGAGCATTTTTGTCTCAAGTATGCCATCTCTGACAAAATCTTGACATTTTGTCGATAAATTAGCAGTTGCATGTTAACAGAACCTTGTGGACTGTCCAAGGAATGTCCAAAAGACTTCTCAAGTTTCCTTCTCAGCACCTGAAGTGACACATCATCATTGGGAGGTTGATTGTAGCCCCGTTCGTCAGAGGTGGTGGGAAGTTGTATGTCGGATATGTCTCCATCTGAAAACACTGGTGATGCTGTCGATAGTAATTGTGCACCTGACAAACGTATTATCTTTGGAGAAGATGTATATTTTGGCTGCCATTTATCCTTTGGTATAGGGGGTGGCATTAGTAAAGGACGTCGAGGAGCTTCCTTCATAGGCGATCTTGATCCATCGGAGATTGGTCGAGATTCCTCATCGAAGACGGACGGGGTGTCAGTCTCATATACACTATCTTCAGATTGTGGGAGGAAAACCTGAAATATAATGAAATCCTCATTACATCAACGGAAATATAAATCATAATACCCAAATATTTAGTGTCATCTGAAATTCAGGCAACAATGGATTGAAAGCGAAAAACATACGTCATAAAGGTTTAAGATATTTAGAGTTGCGTCGATTTAAATCGAATGTAAAAATATACCACTTAAAAATCGATATTTGGATTCAGCGTGTCAAGATCTACAATGTGTGTTCGAAATTCCATGTATTATGAGTTTATCTAGCAACTACATTATAGGCCTAGTACTACATGTAAGCTTATTGTATACTCACACTCATCCATCTTTTAAGACTTTTAGTGACATTCATGCCTTTGATTACGTTTATATACTACTATTTCATCAAGATATGCTAGATTGATTACATGATTTTTCTTGGATTGAGTAACATTTTCGCCAGCTCGATGGCGTGTTAATAAACCTGAACACTTACTGTACGAGTATATGCTTCACTAGATTAATTGCTTAAAGTTTATCATGGTATTTATGCGTAGATTGAATGCGACTACTTATCTAAGTGAGAGGATCTATCTGCAGTCAAAAAAGTTGTTTGACAATGGTCCAATCAATGTTACATGAAATCCAGTCCGGTACATTCACTCGCGCTTCGAATGTTTGATGTAGTCTACTATGATATCCAACTTAATTTCTTTATCATACATGCATAGCCCATAATGTTAGAACAAACATTGACAGAGATAGTCTCCTATCCTGTCTAAGATATTCACGATTACCCAAAATTACAATAGGTCGAAGTACATTAGAACCATTATGAAATTTGTCTAGAGATTGTTACATTTTTTTTCTCACCCTCTTAGATGGTAACTTCTGTCTGCATTTCGGTCGAAGCGGCTGAATGTGTTGACGGATTTCTTCCATATGTATCTTTTGTTGCTTCATTTCGTACACGAAAGTTCTTGTATCGACTAACTCGTGCTGATCTCCATCGTGCACATCATCCCAGGATTGTGTACTTATTTGAAGCAAAAGTACTTTAGTGATTTCACCTTCAACATCCACTAACAATTGCTTTCTCGAACCATTCATGTGTTCCTCAAAAATCTTGGCGTTCCATCCCGATAACTCGTCAGTGGGGTAAATTGCCACGGATTTTTCCTTTAGAAAATAAATTAGGGCTGAAACTATGTCCTCAAATTTCACCATCTGGAAAAGTAAATTGTACGAAACTATATGAAGGCAATAAAGTCATATTTTCCATAAAATAAATGACATATTGTTCAGCTCAAAAAAATACAGTCATTACTAGTATTATTAGTATAGGGTTTGTCGTACTGATGATTGGCATTAATCATGAAGCATGTTTGCGGCTTCCAAGAGTATCACAGATCTCACTATTTCTTTTTGAACTGTGCTGTTTAGAATCAGAATCATTAGTAGGGGTACACCGGATTTCAAACTCGGTCGGAATTCAGGTCGGATTCGACACCTTCCCAAGAACCGGCTGGAGCCAGATTTTTTTCCAAATCCGACCAAAATCTATTCCTGAATCATCACAGAGGAGAGTTAGCTTATTACGTTATAAAAATAACTATTGACGTAACACTCAGAATTGACCAAAGGTACAACGAGAAAAAATCCTTGGGATATGGTATCACAATGCATTTGCCAAGGGGATTTACATCGCGTATTTGACTGTTCGTTTGTCGATAAAATCCAATAATCAAATTGACTGAAGGATAAGGATAGTCATATAGATCGTGAGAGAAACACAATTTAAATCCACTTATGAAACCATTTTCTGCTACACTTGTGATAATGATAATGGTTTGATCTTCCAATATAGCACAGTTATTAGGAAAGTCGCATGTGTACGTAAATTTAAAACTTTGCCCTTCAGAAAAAATACGAGTCATAATATTGAGATTATTAATAGTTTGCTTCATCATTCCACTAGTGCACTTCAATCGCCGTTTCAAGAGACCGAGATAGTTTTCATATACAAATGATGACCAAAGATCAAGGCAACCATACATTTTCACGAACTCCGGCAGATGCCGTATGATATGAGTATTATAGGTTTGTAGTCGCCTACAGAATAATGTCTCTGCCGATTCACTGAATCCTTCAATACACCCTTCTGCTTCGGAATACAATAAGGGACAATATGTTATTTTACGTTATTTTAACTTGAACATTTAAATTTGTTTACAGTTGCACATTCGCCTCCTACCCCTAAAATTGTATGCTATGAGGAAGATGGTTACTAAAAACTGTAAACTTCCTTTTAAGATACTTTTAATGGATGTCTGCTGAGATGAATAGAACTTATCTAACGTGCTTGATTCCTGTTATTAGGGCCAATCCATACAGATACTGCTTTCGCTGCGATCTTCAAGAAAGCAATAAAGATCAGACAGAATTTCGAAGCGATTTCTTCACTTACCACAGCTCGTATGAATAAAGATCACACAGTCGTGTGTATGTTTCAGCTTTCTATAGTGTAATCTTTACTTTTGGAATTTTTCGCATTGTGTACGCAAGTCGTGTATATTACTAAATTGGTGACACTTCTAACCAGGGATGCGGAGTCGGAGTCCCGGAGTCCTATCATTTTTGCTGGAGTCGGAGTCGGAGTCCTATCAAATGATAAGACTCTAGAATCCGGCCTATAACTAGATCCGAAATAGAATAATAACAAATTATTTGTCCTTGTGCATAGCTGTCACTGTCTTGATGTCAACTTTCTCCGTCAAACAAAAGTAGATACACTCCCGCGAGAAAATGAGTCGTGGGCCCCTCGTCAAAAAGTCGTGGGCCACGTGAAAATATGGGGGCCAACAAATTTTTCGAAAATTGCTTATTTGGAAGTAAAAATGCATGATCATGTCAATTTGCGACCATTCTCTTCAAAAAATGACGTGAAATGTGATCTCTTAAAGTCGAGGGTTGGCCCCCCAATTTTCACGGTTATCTTTTTGACGGTGGTCGTGGGTCGGCCCTTAAGTTCACACGAGCTCTAATTTTGAATAAGAATGACCTCAGAGTTGTCACACACATTGAGCAGCGAATTTGTTGTGATTTCTAAAAAAACGTATCTCTGATGCTAGTGGCCCAAAACTGTCATCGATCGGCTTTCTGGCATATCTAGGCAAGTTTTTCCTTGGAATAAATAACCTTAGCTCTCATTTCTCTCAGTGATTTTCGCTACAGGATGATGATGAATTCAATCGTGAAATGTTGCGATAAACATTTTTGGTTGCGATACTTTATACATTTGCATGACGCATCGATGACAATGCATATAATTATAATTATATGCAGTATACTCAAAATTCCTGACTTACCCTGAACTTCATATCATTCTTTATATCATTCTGACCATGATTCTGACTATGCCTGAATTTCAATGCTTGTCAATTTTTTCGTCAATCAAGGTTGCAAGTTGTATTATTGTTCATTCATTAAATTGTGAATGAATGGAAGAATCCTCAATGAGTATTGCATAATATATCGGTCGCTTCAAGCCTGTGATACAGTGAGGGAGAGAGAATTCTATTTATAGAAGCGCTCTTTGTCCAGTCCAGCCCGATAACAGATAACTTTCTCGTGCGCCTTCGATAGCGCAGCGCAATTAGAAGATCACATTTCAACTCGAGGGTTGAAATAGAGGTCATCGCTTCATTTCACAAAGAGAAATAGCGCAGAATAATCTAGACGTTTCATTTGTGTCTCTATCTTAGGAGCTGCGTGACTGACACCTGTGGACATCGCTGTGTAAATTGATTGATCTTATTAATGGATTATAAATCAAATTACAATATAGAAAATGCGAGGAATATCCTGAGCCGAAAATATTGATGGAATGATTATTTATCGAACGAAATTCGTATCAGGTAAGTCGAATGAAGTGATGATAGATAAATTTAGTAAATAATAGCGGTTAACCTGCGCACTACACATTATACCAAACACTGAATTGATTGAAATATTTCAACAGATAACTTTTGAATTAGATGTGATGTAAAAAATGTTCCTCTGTTTATAAATGTTTGACTATATAGGTAAAGCAAGCCAATATTTCACGACCATTCAGATCGAATCGTGCGGACAGACTGACATCGTAAACGAATCGCTTCGTATGAATACCGTAAATCCAGTCGAAGCTCGTTAATTCGGACACGGATAATTTAGACTTCGGTCAATTAAGATCATACGGCCGCGGTATTTTTTTGTATATTTGGCGGCTTATATAAGTTGCTTTTGAATTCAGACTTTCAATAATTAAGAGATAGAAAACCTGGTATTTGTGCTCTTAATTATCGAGCTTTGACTGCAAAATACTTTGCACAGCGTTGGCGCTAACAGATGGTTCGCTGCAATGAGATAAAGTCAATTCTGGCGACGTGACATTAGACGGGCAAAATCAATCAATACGGCATGTAAAAACCAATGACATGTATTAACAATGGACTTTAATTGAATATCTTTAATAAGTAGAAAACACCGTTGTACTTTTATTACAGATATTCAATTAAAGTCCTTTGTTAAGTTAATCTGTTTCATTGGTATTGATTGATTTTGCCCGTCTAATGTCACGTCGTCAGAATTGAATCGAGCTTTGACTGTATGTACAAATTCATTTTTATACTGATTCGTGCACAGATATTCTGCTATTACTGTCCTGTTTCATCTACCGCTTTATCTCTACTGCGTTGACAGCCATATTGATATGCATTGAATACAGTCTGCCCTGACGATACGACCTACATGGTCTTGATATAATCCCTTGCTTTACATACAACAGGATTTCGAAGAGCTTCTCAAATTATCATCAGACATCCTACCGTGTTCTCAGTAGATATTCTGTATCTAACAAATGAAACGGAAGCGCTGTATTATTTATGAATTCTCAAATCTTCGGTTATTGATTAAGCCTATCTCTATAATACAGAGTGGATTACATTACGAACGACCGTGTCCTTAATCAGCTTTAAACTCTAACGTAATAATATCCTCCCATGTATAATTGTAATATTTGATATTGGTCGATCGATCAATTTTTCAGTCTGTCTTCGTGAGATTTTATTGCCAACCCAACATTTTTAATGAAATCCGTTTAATATGCTTGGGATAGTATGCTGGCCTATAACACTCCTAATCGCCTCTCTCCTGACAAATATTTCCTTTTTATAAATGCAGGGTCGTATGATCATCCAATTATGCCGTGTGAGTGATATTATCATTTTCTTATAAACATTAACATGAAATTATGAAGCAAGAGCTAAGGAAACAATTTCTAAAATTGTAATGATGTATAGGCTATTTCTAACAATGATATTACATAATCTTGAGAACCTTCTTTCATATTTCAGACGTTATGGTCTTCAGTCTTCGCGGAACTCGTCACTGCCTCCGAATGTTTCGGTTCTAATAGAGTGTTATTATTTTTCTATTAGTACATGGAACACTTAGTGGAGTGACACTATCGACCTGCGTGAATAGAAATCTAAGGTAGGTTCAATAGTTTTCAGATTTATGCCACTTGCCACCCTTCTTGCGTTGTACTTTTTAGTAGTACAACGCAAGGGGGGTGGCATTTTTTTTGGAAAGTCAAGGGCTGGCCCTCGGCTTTTTGACGACTTTTCGAGGGACTCGCCCTCGTCTTTTAGTCGTGGGCCGGCCCTCGAGGGTCCGCGGACTTATTTTCTCGCGGGCTGCTGCGAACAACTATTGAAATACGCGCGAACTGTGTTCTATCACATTGTAGGGTCTAAGCTACTAATGGCTGGATGTATTTCAAATGAGGCTAAAAAACGTCTATTCATTACTACAAGAAAGATCTCCTACATTATCATGAAACTAGAGGTCAATTGACTAGTAAAATGATTACCGGAGAGTATCAATCAATCAGGTTGCGCTATTACACTTAACTGGTAATGTGCGCTCGAACTTGCCATCACCGTTTCTAACATCCAACAATATCCAATGTCCTGTTTATAGAGACTGGAACCCAAACGGAGAATTAATGTTTATGTTGGACATACATGATATTAGCCTATCTGCTGTCCTGTCTATCGAGGCAGTAACCCAAACGGAGAATTAATGTTTAAGTTGGACATGCATGATATTAGCCTATCTGCTGTCCTGTCTATCGAGACAGCGGAGAATTAATGTTTAAGTTGGACATAATGAAATCATTAGGCTACTTGAAGATGGTTGTAATTTGGTAGTAAATAATTAACAAGAGCAAAAGAATCCTTCATTGATTTCCTTTACATGTATTTAATATACAAAATTGTATAATCGTAATGTAGAGGCTGCGGCACGCAACCGAACGGTTTTGATTTCGCAATGACTCGCTTATTACCGCTATCGATTTGCGTGAATATCTTCTTTAGCTCAAAAAATGCTGACAGATGTAATAGTTATATCATGGACTACTTAATATAGTAATACGTTATACGTGTTATACGTGTTACTATATTAAGAAGTCCATGGTTATATACGTGTAATACGTGTTACTATATTAAGAAGTCCATGGTTATATATATATATATTTTAAAACTCATTAAATTAATCACAATGCTACTTATACAAAAATTATATACAATAACACAAAATATTCTAAAACAACTATATCCATATGGTAAGGCCATTTTTTACTAGTATATTTCTTTCTGTTAGCATTCTGACTATCAGATTCACATAAAAACATTTCGAGACTCAGAAGTTCTTGACAGCTGATCATACTAGAATATTGAAGAATTGTAGTTTCCATGACAATGTCGATGTAATCTTTAACAGAGACATAAAACAAAATGCCGAGAAATATATCGTTACGTCAGAAATCAGATGTTATTATAATAGCCATATATTATCATAATTATATCTGATTTCTATGAAAGTTACATTATTTTTTATGTTAAATGATTAATTTGATGTTTTGAAGTATGACAAATCACAAATTCATCACTTTTCAGTGTATTGTAATACTGATAAGAACACTTCCTTTTCGATAAGCTTAATGACCGAAAACAAAGTAACAAAATCAACGAATAAAATACAAAAACAGAACACCCAAACGTTTCGACCTTTACTCTTCCTAAGGGAGGAAACTTCACAAGATGACTGTCAAGAGTCAATGGCTTAGAAGTCATGTATGACTTAACACAACTATACAATTACTCGTTTAATAAATGATACTTATAATAAACTCACCTCTTTCAGCAGACAATACAGAGAGATCGTTGAGTAATTGTATCCTTGCTCGCTTGTTAACAGCTCGCCGAGACAAGAAGATATGATGAAAACGGCGATAGGTAATTTCAAATGCACTTAAGATTGATGACATTCAAACAACATTTTAACATGCACATGTACATGTACAATACATGTGCATGTATTCTTTACTCTAGGGTGTATTGATATATAGCAATGTGTAGTGATTCTAGTAATATTTTTATATATTTATATAAATTTATATATTCTATAATTTTATATATTTTTATATGACGCATGCACAGCACACGTGTCATGAATAGGCCTAAATTAGCAAGACCATCAGAAATTTCTAAATATCACTGCTAACTCCTCAGTGTACTCAGCTGTGTAATGACAACCAACTACAGACATATAGAAAGAATTTATCGTCTTTTTTTATGTTGATATAACTATATTTTGTGGCAGTTTTTATTGTCAAACAATATATGTAGCAACTAATTTTTAATTGTGTTATTAAGCAAAGAAATCGAATTATCATTCAAGGACGAGACCAGATACGCCACATCTAATAAATATTCAGCTGATGGCCACAAACTAGCATTGCTACGAAATCGTTTAAATTCATGAAATTTCTTTTGCTATGGTTTTGCTTTATAGAATAACAGCGCGCGTTTAAATTTGCGCAATTTTTATTAAAAACTACTGAAAAGCCAGTTAAAAAAGTGATATTTTCTTTTCGCTTTATTTTACAGAACTCCTAATGTCGATTTGAAACTCCGAAGTGATAAATAATTATTTGGAAATGTCTTTCTTTAATTTGTTTGTAAATGAACGGTGTTGGAAATATTTCTGAAAATAAATTCCTCGATTATAACTCTCATGTTCTTTTATTGATCAACCGCGTGAAGGTGTAATAAGCTACTGATCTAGCATAATGTTTAATTGATAAATAATCGCCTTTAACATGATTGAAACGGGATAACCAATGGCAGAGTAAACAGTGGGAATGGCATAGAGGTATAAGATGAGATTTATTTTTCTACCAATAGCAGATAATCGATCGATATACAGTTGTAATAAATATGTAAACTATATAGGTGGAAACTTCTTGTCAGTGTTTTAAGCATTTGAGATATCTCCTTTCCCGGGTGTTTGCAGGGATCATGCTATCACCAGCAGGATTTAGGCGAGGTTTATTGTCATCAATTCCGTTTTCGTTAACATATTAATAGAATGATAGAAGTATGTCGTTCTTAACCTTTCTGAATCCCTTCAGTTAAGTTCTATATTCTTCATCATTTCTCCAATTCCATTCACATTTTTTCTAATTTACATTTTGTGGTCACTTTGTCATCTTGGATGTGGGCAATAAATGGGTCATACTTGGATATACCCATATGGTGTAGTCCATATGCTGCCGAGATTCGCCCAGATTAATACTACATGTGTTTATTTACAAGTATGCTTTCAATTTAAGTATGAATAAATCATCAGCTGACAATTCAATCCAAAGACAGAGAATCAATATTGTCCAAGAGTTCATCACAAAATTGACGTGGCAATCGAGATGGACAATACATGGGATACTCGTGGGGTAGCCCGGCAAAATCGTATTCACATTTTTTGTAAACTATGATATATTATAAATAAAATCCATAAGAAATTAGTGCTTATTGAACATTTTTTAACATCGAAATCCCACTATTAAGCGATAAATTTGTGACATTGGATATCACAAAATGCTCCCCACATAGAACCCATTAGCCCATATGGGTCCCATATGGGACCCACCAATCTCTTACCAGTGGGTATATTCATCTGCGCGCGCTTTGAAGCAGATAAACAAAATATATAATTCTGTGATTGTGGCAGACCTGGGAAGAGCGTCGATGCAATAACGAATCGGATTCCGATTAATGATAGGTCTTGGTTAATCAGAATGCGGTTGATTGAAACAATCCTACTCTGGTTAGCAGGCATCTGTCGTTAATCACACTCTCGTTCGGTTGACCGAAACTCAATTGTCGTCTGATTAAGCGGAACTTTGAAACCGCCTAACTGCTCGTCATTTGTCTGTAGACAACAATCCCACGAAGTTCATGATCACAGCACAGCTGCATATATGCTTTGTATTCTAGCTGAGTATCCAAGGTTCAAAATCCTTCATCCCAGGATTCAGTACGACTTCTCAGTGGTGTTGTAAGTGATAGATCAGGTCTATTCTAAATCCAATGTGACTAAATTTGACGAAATTTGATGAATTTGGAAAAATGAGAAAATGTAGGGGAGGGGAGAACAGAAGTACCCGGACTGGTAACAATGCTTAACTGTAACAATACAACAGAATTCAATAAATTAATGAACCTATAAAACGGGTAAAGTCCATCGCGATGTTTCTAAAAAAACAAGCGGTCTACGAACAGTGACTATAGAAAACACTAACCAATAAGCATGAAATCTGGAAAATTATTGTTGATAATTCTCATCTCCTTCCTGTTCAGAACATGTTTTTTCAGCAGCACCGACTGCACGCTGTTCTCTGTCATGAAGTTGTGTTTTTGTGCATATTATGTGAGCGTACATGCTCCTGCTTTCCAATATTTTAGGAAATAAACATTTTTGACATCTGACAATATCATTCATAATTGACTTAGCTTATTAAAAATTGGTGAATTTATCGATTTCAGAGTGTAGAATTGCTTTAGATTGTTTATTTATGACAACTGTGAAACATTTTCTTTGAAATTTGATGAAGAATATATGAACTTAGTGAAGTTTTTCTGCACTCTTTGAGCAACAATGCGCTTTCTGATGCCAATCATAGTGCCGTCTTTGATGGTCGATGGAATTATTCTGATTTGTGAAGAAATTAAACCGTGGCTCTACAAAATGCTTGTTTCTACATTTTCCAATTGGCTCGTCCCCTAGGCCTGTGCTGTTTCAAGAATGAAAATTTAAACTCTCTTATTTTGCAAATATTTTGAAGCTATGAAAAGCAGGAACTTTGTTGATTTAAATTTGAAGGGCAACTTTTTCGACACAAATATAATGAGATGATGTCGTATTTTGTGTCTATCAGAACCTTCAAATACATTTTTTATGTGTTGAAATATCGGCAATGTTGAGCTAACTATGCGTATCTAAATATCCAACAAAACGATGAAACTATCATCGTCTAGAGAGAGAGAGAGGATCATGAACAATCGACCGGGATAATTCATGAGATTAAGTGTGAACCAAAACATGCACGCAATCCGAACTCCATCCAATGAGAGAAAAGTAGAACGAGAAATGGGATGGAAATAAAATCAATGATATATATTTGAAAACGAAAGACGGATGACGTCAGACTATCGGATTCACGGATTTATATTATTACTCCACATTGAACTCCTTTGTAAGACCGTCGAATGGATAAATTTCAGATTTAATGAAGTACAAGTGCTTATAATATCCTCGATGTCGAATGCGATACCTGCCAGGAAGAACATCGTTTGGAATTGTCCAGAACAGCTCCACTTCACTGGTACCTAGTAAGTGCGCGAGTGCTCCTGCCCGTCTCCACTTGAATCTGCAAATATATAAAGATGCTCACTGAATTTGAAGACTTGCAAGTGCTTGATATTCTATATTTGACGATGTGGAAAATCGGTGCATTGCTTTAACGTTGCATCTGGTTCCAGTGTTGTAATTTAAATATGCTATCCTCCTAGCTTTAGTCATGAGAATAGACTTCTGCGTTGAATGTAAAGCGTTCGATTCAAAGACAATGCATCCGTGGGAAAATGTCTACCGAAGTAGTTTAATGATTCTTTACGATAGAGCCAAAATAAATAACATCATGGCAAAAAACACAACTAGCCAAAACTCCTACCCTGCTTTGCGGAGATCGCAACAGAGTCAAACTTAATCTCTACAGTACTTCGCTCACTTTCACACCAAGTTTAATGAAAATTTATTCAGTACTCTGTCCTACAGAGCCTTTGCAAGTTTGAAAATAAGTTTAGTAATGCTTGAACTTAAAGCACCAAAGTTCAAATTTCCAAACACTCAACAAGCAACAACAACTCCTGTGGTGCTTTGTGATAAAAACGCAATAGAGCCAAGCTTATGAAGGCTCTGAAGGACAGTGAATGTGAGGCACTGTAGAGCTTCTTGAAGAGGAAGTTGTAGATGCACTGTTTGGCTCTATTGCGTTTACCGAAAAGATTGGTAAGGGTCGTGGCTAGATGGCTTCCTTTTGCCATGATATTACTTCATTTTGGCTCTACAGTAAAAATTCATCAACCCTGAAGTATCATGGTCAACGAAAGCACTTCTAATACAAAATGTGTAAGAGTCAAAATAAGTTTTAGTTTTTCGATTGTATGACGTCGTTGTCTATGCACGCTAGTCCCAGGGACCAAGGAAGCATGCATATCTTTGTGGCATGGACGTGTCTCACCGTGGCAGACATCACACATCACTCGTTTGGCATCTCTGAAAGTTTGTTTCTTGCATCCTTGATAACATATGCGGATGTATATGGTTGAAGTTCAATATTTCTATTCATATTTACTTTTCTCTTTCGTGTTCTAAAAGGCCTCGCTAATGACAACGCCACCAAAACAAAGTGTGGCCCGACAAAACGGGAACTCCCGTTTCCCGCTGTTTTCCGGAAACACGGTTCTATCCATAGAGATCCGACTTATGAGGAATCCAGGCCAACGTAAGTCGATGTCATCCTGATTTTCTCTCACGGTCTGAAAGGTACTGTTTATAGAGTCTTGGAAAATATGTTTCTGAAGCCCTTGATTCCAGACAAGCCATCGCATCCTTGCAGGAATAAGAGATCCGTTCCAGCAACGCACAATTACTCAATCAAACTAAAGATACAGAAGAACAGTTTGTAATTTTATGCATAAGATGATCTTTGAAGATCGCGGAAAAATAAATGTATCTTTCCGTTGCTATGCATTGTTTGCAACAGTCAAATTGGTAAGCAGAATCATGTTGCTACTTGCAATTTTCTATCTTTAGACTTTTGTTATTCATTTTGCAGTCTATGCATCTGCACTGCATGCTTCCAGAACGTAAGTATATGCCTTCCTATAGATGTCTCAAATTTGTAACGCACTGTACATGTATCAGTGATGTCTGTTTGGCTCATATATCAATTCCTCATTGGTTATAAAAGAGGTTTGTCTATTTTTGTCATATTTCAGTTATCGGAGTACATTTGCCCTATCATAGAATCATGAGCTAAATACTGTAGGCATTCGTGAAGTACAAGCATGTATTTGTAGAAGTTGAATTAAAACACAGCAACTCGAACATAATCGCATATTGGTTGACCTGATACACTGCGTAAATCTGCCTCTCCTTATTTAAGAATAATGAAGTATGAATTATCATATGCGATTAATTATTATGAACAATGAATTATGAATATTGAAAACGTACTGTGTTGTCGCCAGCAACCCCACCGTAAGTAACGTTGCAATTTTTAAAGGACGTCAATGATTTTTGTTTGAGTGATGATGATCTTCTGGATACACCATTCAGGCACAGTCAATACTAGTGATGAAAATTTTCCGGAAAATTTTGAATCAAAATTTTCCATGGAAAATTATGGAAAATTATGGAAAAAAATGGAAAATTTTGGAAAAAAATGGAAAATTTTGGAAAATATTGGAAAATTATGGAAAATTTTGAAAGTTTTGATTTTTGTGATACGCCCTATAATTTGAGCGCTTCCGCAGCCGAGGCAGGTATACACCAATAGAATGGGTCTAAAACTCTTGATTTCATCATTATTTCGATTAAAGCGATCGTAGCACTACGAGTTCCGTCCGCGGATTTTTGAACATTCCTTTGCCACCTGGCTTGTGCTAATTAGTTAGCATTTTTGATTATCACACAGACATCGTTTGGGATAACGTGAATCTTGCTTTACAATAGAGGTATAATTTCATGCAATGTGAAAGATCTGGAGCAAAAATAATTTTGGAGTTTGCTTGTTAGCTTGAAAGTTAAGCTTTTTGTGCAGCCTTGATCATAGTGATACAAATTCTCCATATGTTGATGAATATGTGAAGAATAAGCACACGTCCACGCAGCATTATATATGAGCGACCATATTGGAAGACTGTGAACTCGTGAGATATTTGGAAACGAAAGATATCTGTAATGAGTAGAAGAATATCTATGACAGTTTCTAAGTTCTGGCATATTGTCCGATCTTCGTTGAGGACAAACTGCACATCTTCCATTTCTACCTCATAGTTCAGATAGTTCCAAATCGATTTCAGATCTACCCAAATGAATTTCAGACATTTCCAGATGAATTGGAGATTTTCCAATTGAATTTAAGATCCTTTCAAAGTTGGGTTTCTGATAGATATCTGAAATTCAATTAGAGAAATCTGAAATCCATATCTAATATCTGAAATTCATTTGGGATGATCTGAAATAGACATGGAAAGGGTGCAGTTGGTTCCAAAAGGTAACATGCAGGAATGATAGAGAAGTTTTCGGTCTTTGCATATTGCATAGTCTTTTCAAACGACTACAACAAGTCTCCAAAACAAAGGAAAAAATGTCAATCACCGAAAAATAAATTTCAAAATTTTCCACTAGAAAATTTTCCATTTGCATCACTAGTCAATACACAAAAAAAACATTATGGTGAGAATTCACGAAAAATAATTTAAAGCGAGGAAAATGAAAGGGAAAGAGATGAGCCCCCACCGTAGTTGCAGGGTTAAGTTTGGGATACTAGAATGGACAACAGCGGTTTGTTGATGTTCATTTCAGTCGCTCATATTGGCACCTAGGTCAATTGCTAGATCTTAAGAATAAACACATTACTGAAACATGCAACAGTTGGAGATTCTTGCCGTAAAGTTATCTGTTGTAAGTTATACTTTCAAAGTGCTCTTGTATACACAGAGAAATCAAAATCACCGTAAATATTTACAATTAAAGTACACTGATGAGCTGCAGACACTTTCCCACTGTCAACTACTGGAAGACACAAGCGTTTAGGTACCGCTGTCATGACAACGCATGTCCACGACGGAATATTGTTTTCAATGTCCATGGCCGTTCCCACAGAATTAGACCGGTCGTCTCTTCTTCTGCTTGACTAGAAAGGAAGCATTGGAACATGTAATGCCTATGAGATGGCACAATATGCTGACATAATACCATAGAAATCGAACAATGAGCAGCCAGTTCTACATTAAACACCCCAAATTGTTCGAAGTTTCAGTGGCTGTTATCAACCGGATCACACAGCAAAGAGACACAGACGATATCAAGTTCTACAGAGAAGTTTGTGAACGTTTTTTCGGGCGCCTGCTAGCATTTTTGATAATGATCTGAGGGCCCAACATTACCGAGGAAACTTTTGCGAAATGATCTGAATTCTTCGAATCTGAAGGAATCGTGGCGATCGGATCATTTTGAAGGAATTCACATCAATCCGCAATTGGACTATTTTTCCAATCTTTGCCAGGCATTGAACATTTCTTTTTGTCAACCTAGTAAGTTCCTGCATGTGCCATCGTTTAGAATAAAGTTTGCACTTCTATCAAAGTGAACGGTCAAACAATCTAATTCTGTGGCCGCTCTAGTCCATTATAGAGTGTCGCATTTCTGTGGTTCTAGCCATAAAAGTAAGTTCACTTAGTTAATATTAAAGGAATAGAACGGATATTCGCAATGAAATCACCATGATAGCCACAGTACCTAAACAATAGCGGTTTTGTGATGATTGAAGATGTTTTGGCCAGTCATTTATTTTTATATTTACTGGCTGAGGAAGAGCCAAGGTTTTCACGATGTTGTAATTTAATTAAGGTAAAATTAATTTCGGTTGCTATTCTGCAATCATCATCAGATAAAAGGAATTAAACGTAGATGCAAAAGTCATGAATTCAAATTTCACATTGACATAGGAAATAATGCAGTAGATAAGAAATCTAGTAAAAGGTATAAAAATATCATAACAAACTTCAGTAGGGAAAAGGAGGAATAGAAATACGCGACAGATAGTATTGGGCTTCATCTTACCAATAGCAATAGTAATTGATCTGACTAGAAATATTACTATCAAAATATACGAAATACATATATGCATACAAAAGTAGAAAAGGAAGCTAAAATGAAAAATGACTTAATGACTATTGGTGAGATTTAGAAAAGATCGAATCACTAAATGAAGAGGAAGTCCTTGCAGCACTCTAATTCCGTTTTGTTGTTAATCATTGGCTTCAGTTTGTGAATGAGCATTGCTTCTCGTAGGCGGCGTAAATTGGCTTCATCTCGGTCATAGGCAAGAAAGGCAGTAGAGAAATTGTTCGTTTTACATAATCGAAGATGTTTGCTTAGTGACGAGTTAGTATTATTCTTATGTTCTCTGCATCTGATGTGTAGTTCTCTGATTGTGGTTCCGATGTAAAATCCATTGCATTTCTCACATGCAAGTTGGTAGATCACATTCTTGCGACAGCAGATTTTATTATCATTTATTGGACAATTTTGTGTGTTGCGTGTTTTCATTGTTCTATTGTTAGATAAGGCGCTTCGTAGTGTGTAATTTGTTCTTGTAATTCGCATTTTGATATTTCCTCTTTGGAAGACATTTTTCAGTTGTTTATCCATTCTGTCAGATACGAAGGGAAAATGAAAATGAAAGTATGATGGATTTTCATCTCCCTGTTTGCTTCTTCGTTTCAGACGTTTAGTGTTCGTAATCATTTCATTTGAATAGCCATGTTTCTGAAGAATTTCATCGAACTTACTCACATGTTTCCGCTTCGTTATCATATCCGAGCAACGTTCTGTTATTCTTTCACTTTCATTCCTTATGAAGAATTGTTTTATACGAGTAGGTATATGTGAGTTGCTGTGCACAAATCAATTTTTTCGTGCAAATAATAATAAATAATAAATAGCGGTTTTGCACACACATTACTTTGAATTGTTCTGAAAAGGGCAGGTTCCGCTATTTTCTGCGAAATTTTCCATTTCGTTTTAGAAATGTTAAATAGTCTAGAATGCACCACCTTAAGACAGGAATCTGCAACTACTGCTGTCTGTTAGATTCTTCAGATCTACTTTGATGAAAAAGGAGCAAACTTTGTAGGTTAAATGACCATCAACAATTGGCTGGGTTTCCACTTTTGACCAACAAACTAAAACAAGAGCGAGAAGCCGGATTTCTATGGTTTTTAATGCATTCATCATTATGTATTCTTTGTTAAAATATGCACAACACTTCGATGAAGTGATTTATTGCTCAAAGGAGTCAAATTATCACTTACTTGGTTTCGTAATGAGCGTCAGTGTATGCGGTAATCCATTCGTGCAATTGTTCATCAAAGCGCTCCACATCCATGAAACTGCTGCCTGTGAGAAGATTATTCCTTGGATTGGCACTGACCATTTGGGCCGTCACTGTCATTCCCTGCAAATCAAAGAATCAAGAGATAAATGGTGAAGAACTTCAGTGACTAGGATTTCGTATTTCATTCGAGGCTCACTACCTCAGATCATCGACCCAGAGGAGGCGCCGAAGGTCCGTCTGATTTTTTTACTTCAATTATAATATCGACCAAACTTTGGGGAGCTCTCCGTAACCTTGTCAGGCAATAAAATGAAATAATCTGTCGACGACTGCGACGCAAATTCAATGCGGAGACAGACGGCATGATCCCCGGCACTAAGCAATGTCTAGTTTCTTATGACTGATTCAGTTCAAATTCTTTCAATTTGATATTTGAAGAACTTGCCAAAACGTGACATGATGGTTGATGATAACATTGACGGCTTTGTTTAAGCTAGTGGGACTTTAGAGTGTACAACAGGTGTTTGCTAATGATAATTTCAGCTGCTCTGCTAGGCGCTGTTGTAGATCTTAAGAGAAAATCTAATTAGTGAAACATGCAATAGCTGCAGATACTTGCCGACAGGCGTGTTATTTTAAGCCATTTTATCAAATTAATTTAATTTAAAGAGAAATGATAACAACCGTGAATCTTGACAATGCACACTGACACTGTACCAGTACCTAGCAGTTGTCGGTCCCAGGAAGTCGCCATTCATGAGGTACCGTTACCATGACAACGCATGTTCACGACGCAATATTGTTTTCAATGTTCATGTACGTTCTAATCCTTTAAGAATGTTTCGGATTTCTGTGCTCTTAAATAACAACATGATTGATAATAAGGTCAATGATTTGAGGCTACACCATTACATTTGAAAACAAGAAGCAATTGTAAATTCAAAGTTGACTGTAAGTAAACTTCAAAATGAAACTGAAAACATTTCTCCGCCACAAGAATATTCTCATACAAATCATCTGTAAAGTGCCATCGCGTGACTTGGAGCTTAGCATTGACAGTATTATTGAAGAGATTGAATACTTACCTTATAATACAATGTCTTTGGCTGTTGTAGAACTTGTCCGAAGCTTTTGCCAATACCCGCATAGTCGTAAATCACAGGAGGAACAAAACTGAGCAATTTTTCGAAATAGTAAGGAGGAGTTGGGCCACGTGGTAAATTGGCTGCTGTCCTCTGCAAGAAGAAGAATTTTCAGTTTAACATCTTTATTCTCGAATTTTGCAAAATGTTGAGAAAGCAATTGAAATGCAGATTGCAGAAATCTTTATTCACACTTCCAAAAAGATAGTATTTTGACACTTATTTGACACTGCACATCTGCTATTTTGACACTTGTTTGACACAACACATCTGGAAAGCCTCCAATATCAATAAAATAACCAAGTCTTGAAAATCATGAAAAATAATGAAACATTTCATTTTGAATGTCGACCGAAATAATTTTGGAAAACATTTCGGCTAGGTGTCATTTTTAAGTGATGCTTGGAAAGAGCCGATATTATTTGATAGCATAAATAGAGCATTATAAGAAAAATAGGACATTAGAAAAAATAAACATATTATGTCAGATTCCCGAATTTTCGTCTGTCACTTCAACAGCGGAAGGGACAACAGAGTACCCTCGCCCTTGCCCTTTTCAATGTGAAAGACAAAAAATTTGAGAAGCTGATGTAATATATTTACTGAACTTAAGTCCTATTTCTAATAAATTTGTTTTTATATCTCTAATTATAGGCAGAGACAAATATCTGTTCGTGAAAATGTCAATGTCAGAATACCGAGAAAAAGAGACAAACCAGAATATTAAATACTCTTAAAAACACTCGCAACAACAAAACTGCAATCTTCCTATATGTTCTATTACAAACAAAACTATTAGTTAACGGCAAAATGTCGTTTATGAAAATAATTGTGTAGTAAGTGTGATAATTTTTATATTGGAAGTGAAGTGCCATTAGAAAATTTCACATCCGCTATGTAACGAACAAAAATTCTTCTGTACGAAAGTAGTATAGGGTATGACATCCGGCGCGTCGCTTCGCTTCGCTCGCACCGGATGTCACACCTTTCGAGTTTTTTCAAAAATTTACGTAGTCTACAAATTTCAAAAATTTAGGTAGTCTCCAAATATCGGAAATTTAGGTAGTCCAAAAAATATCACGTGGTCTAAGAATATCACGTAACCGAAAATTTAAGTTGTCTCAAAATATCACGTAATCGAAAATTTAAGTTGTCTCAAAATATCACGTAATCGAAAATTTAAGTTGTCTCAAAATATCACGTAATCGAAAATTTAAGTTGTCTCAAAATATCAAGTAATCGAAAATTTAAGTTGTCTCAAAATATTACGTAATCTAAAAAAAATCACGTGGCCGAAAATTTCACGTAGTCGAAAATTTATGTTGTCTCAAAATATCACGTAGTCTCAATATACCAGAAGATTGTATTCAAAATATTTATTCAAAATATTTCCTTAAAAATGGAAACCTCAGAAATGGAAGAAACCTCGACGGGGACGGCGACGAAAATGGAAGGAACCACGAGAATATATCCTTCGTTATCTCAAATAAAAATAACTGAATTGAATAAAGAAAAACACAAGGATAGAATAAGGTATATGAAAAGAAATAATGTTATGAACAAGCGATGAAGGATGTTCACTAGTACTAACTAATAACATTAACACTTTCACTTAATGTTGTTGCGCTGCTTGCCGTTGTGCTGCTTGTTCTTCGTTAATTTGATTTATAACTTGTTCATAAGATGGCGGCCCTGTTGTATCGACGTTGTTCGATGATGTTGTTGATTGTTTAATAATTTGATCGTCCCGTTCTTGTGATAAGGTTCTATTTAAAGAAAATATTACTTTCTGCCGTTGTTCAATTAAGTTTGATATTTTCTTATCAATTGTATAATTTATGTGCGAGTCTCCGATCCATTCAAAAATTCTTCCTATATCCAAGTGTAAGAATATTTTACTTCGTGCTTGCAGATGTATGATTTCCCTTGTTAACTTCTGAATTCTTCTCCGCTTTGTCTCCAATCGAACAGATCTTTCAGTAGATTCAACCATTGTGACGATAAAATTTAAACTAAGATTGTAATGTGTCACGTTTTATGAATTGTGTGTGTGTTTTAATAGTAAGTGAAAATTATCAATGGTGATCTAAGCAAAGCGACACTGTAGGTGAATGAAGTTTCCTTGACAACATTATGTGTCGGGTACGATTAAATGTGCTTGTATGCCAATGGGGAAATTGCAGTATCACAACTCAAACCAGATCCAATTCCACAACCAATTCCAGAACTTTTCTGGCTTTGGTTTGACAGTCGGTCTCGACTGTTGATACTGCGATATTGTATTGAATGATTGCTATAACAACAGAATATTCCCTCAAAGCAGAGAATGAATTAATAGATTGCTTTTATGTTATTAACGCTATGTTATGAATGTACAACCCGTATGATCGCCTAAAACAATCATGAGGGTTGAGAAATGTGGTAACAGATGTTGCTATTGTCTTAATACAGATAAAACAATCAATATCCTCTTAATGAGAGTTCATAAAAATAAAATGGAACATTGTTAAA
>CAJQUW010006030.1:0-134603 GCA_907163375.1 Prostheceraeus crozeri | reverse complement strand
TTTGAAGTGACTTTTCCTTAAGATTTAGTTTAATGAATCAAAGGCGGACCGTGAAGGAGGCTAATGAGGCTGCGGCCACAAGGAGACCGTGTCGATGGAACTGGTACTGTATCTATAAAAATGACTGACAATATTATTTTCAAGTTTCCGATTATTCCTGAGTGGATTGACATCAATATACACTGTATATCAATCTTCTAAAAAATTCAGAATTTGTTTTAGTTTCATTTTTTACTCTGAAAACATGATAATGGAATATTTGTTTAAAAATCCAGCTATGATAGCATTAACTTCAGTGTGCATTCCTAATGAGCTGTTAAACACCAGTTGCAAAATTTGAAAATGAAAACTCTCATCGTTTCATGGCCACGCTCGTTCTCTTAGTGAAATACAACGAGAAAGTGATTTGGGTTACAGCATCTCCAAACACGAAGCTATGATAATGAATAAAACTCGTTCACAACCATGAAACCATGAAACGATGAGAGTTTTCATTTTCAAGTTTTTTTGGAAGATCGCTGCAAAAAAACAAGTAAAATTCCTGAAAAGTAGCATGACAGGGAAGAAGTAACATGGCACATAGGTGAAAGTAACATGGCTGGAAAGTATGAAGGTGTTCAAGCGCTACTCAAAAGTGATTGTTCTGCGGCACATTTCGTTCCATGCTTTGGCCATTCCCTCAATCTTGCAGACAACGAATCAGCAAAGCGCA
The DNA here is from genome assembly GCA_907163375.1 of Prostheceraeus crozeri. Classification (NCBI taxonomy): domain Eukaryota; kingdom Metazoa; phylum Platyhelminthes; order Polycladida; family Euryleptidae; genus Prostheceraeus; species Prostheceraeus crozeri. The sequence continues at coordinate 133,891 of CAJQUW010006030.1, read as the reverse complement.
TTCCGGAAGCAACATCATGTTCAGAAGATATACACGTTCTTCAGCGCATCGCTTCCATCGTTGGACGCATCTGACTGAGTAACCATCAACTCTTCTGGTTAACACTAGAATTGCCATGGTATTAATTTTGATACCAAACTTTCTTTACCATAATTTTTTATCTACTTAATGATTCTGAGCATACTCAAATATGAATGACAATTGACATTTCGATGAGTATTACCATATATGCAATGCAACTAGATTTCCTGTATATGAATACTGCTGAAACATGACCACTATACCGACAATTGTCAGTGGCATGAATTTTGATATCATAGGAATCCCCTGTGAATTGTAGGCAGACCTTGCTGACGAATTATATTAAAGAATTACTTATTCAAAATCTGCATGTCTGAACAACTTCAACGTCTGTGATAATTTGGCGTTGATATTGATTTTGAAGTAGTTCGCATAAGACATGACACCTTGCTGCATTCGATATTCGATTTGTCCGATGTAAACGAAAACTGATACATATTCATGAAATGGTGCGACTCTCAGTGTAGAGCGTTTATGAGAACATCATTATGATTCTTCATGCGACCGTTTGACTTCAATATAGCGAGAAAACTAGAGAAAGCTGAGGAGTCGCTTGAGGAAATCGCTTGTCATCGATAAGAAGAATGGGCGTCATACTACTCGCTGTTTTCGGACAGCGATAATGGTGCATCTACGTTCGGGACGTCATGAGGAAGCGTCTCAGATGCATCAAATAACTTATTTGAAAGAGACCGCACAATATAGCAAAATCTCACTTGCCGAAGTTTTAAGATTGGTGATAAGCATAGCACGTGTTCAAACTCTAAGCTTGACCAACGTCAGATCTGCATGCGACACCTGCAAACTGTTTAGAGATGAAAGGATGCTACATCACATTATCTTGCAGTGTAGTAGCAGTGTATAACATTTAAATAAGATTTACTGGTGCATTTACGATGGAGGACACTAACGGGGTGAAATGTAAAAAACACAGTTACCTCCGAATGATTCAAAAGCAAGAGAAATATGAGCAAACATGTCTTCGGAGACGGTACTTCTATCACTTTTCACGTGAAAGAGGAAGCATTGCATAGAAGAATTTACTAAAGGCTACCTTTCATTCGCTATTGTCAAATATAACAACATCGGATCACACTTGCAATTCCAAGGAAAATCTGCTGAAAAATGATGCTACAAATTCCGCCGCGTTCTGCATTTCAAATTTCCCTGTGTAATATGATAAATTACGTAAAATAAACTACAATAACTGTAACAATGATGTTAGACATATCTATGTTTAGAATCTGAGAAATTTGATAAGCAACTAAAGCAATACAAAATAGTAAGTGAAAGCATGGGGATGGAAATATAACATTTCTATCTTCCCAACCAGAGCATGCCATCTCGAAAATGTTTACGGTATCAAAATTGATACCATGACCATTCTAAGTTGTCCTTTTTGTTGACAATTCTGGTGTTAAGACTCGGTGGTCTGATCTTGCTGATGCAACAAAAACCTCTGCTTATTAGGGTATGTATTGTATTGGAAGTTCGCGAACAATATGGAAGAAAATTCAGAGACACGAGGGTAGGCTGAAGGAACTTCATCGTGACACTTAACTGCATATGGAGTTGTATTATGCTTTTGATAATTATTGCATTTTTGCGTTAACTAACGACTAAAGTGACTCAATAATGATCACCGCTTTATTTAATAGGTTCATACTTGCATCTCTGAAATTGATTTTTATATTATGAACAAACGGATTTCGGATTAGGCAGTTGCATCATAGATCAAAAATTAACCATCATTATTGATAAAAACTTAATCTACCCCCCTAAAGTGAGAGGATTCTTTAATAAATTCAAATTAGCTGAATTTTCTCCAGGATACATTTTGGTCAAGTCAAGAAAGAAAATTAACTATAATGCAGCTGTACATGTACTTGGAAAGTATGAGCACAATCACACGTTTTGTACAATTGTCTAGTCATCAATTTTCGCTTGCCATTTGGACTCAATTGTAGAGACAAATTTTTGCCGATTTTTCTCATGTAGATCGACATACTTCTTTTCAAACAATCAATACAAAAGAATGGCGCTCTCCATCGGTATTCAAATCAACATCATGTTGGCGAAAAAAAGTGTAGGGAAAATATTACACAAGGTCATGATTTTTTCAAATATGCGTTATCTTAACTTCACTTACAAATTCTTGTCAGATTGGAAAAAATTTGCAAATCGTCTGATTAGTCTCTCTGAATTCTTTATAATGTCAACGACACATTTACTAGGGAAGAAAAGGCCACTTCAATTTTTCAAACTTAGAAGATCAATCGGTTTGACAGAATCATTGTCAACGAGAGCAGATCTACAATTGTAGCTTGACATTCGTACAATGACTTCTCTGACAATAAAGCCACCGATGTAGGTAAGTACAGCATCGCAAAAGCGGCAATCGTTCAAGTCGCAGTTACAAACGCAACTTTCTGGTCGAATTTGCTATCTTCAAACTCTGCCGCTGAATTTTCTGCGAGGTCAGTGGACGATAGTTTTTGAGTATGGGACAAACTGATGCAAATTTCAAAATCTAGAGTTGACACATTCATATTTATGCCTGGCGAGAGAATTTTTGAGCTTCCAAATAGTAGCCAACGATATGCAGTGCGAAACTGCACAGCCAAAGGTTTCACAGTCCATCCATCTCTCAATCGGACTGCCTATAAAAATGATTCCAGGCTGTGTTGATGGTCTTCCACATCAAATCGTCAGATTTCGGAAAAAGTGAGTGGCAAAGGTTCTCAAATTTTCATGAAATTCACAAATGTTCATTGTTTAGTTATATATAGATGAAATCCAAAGAATTTAGGAAAAATTCTATTGGGAAGGTCACTTGCGTGACCTCGACTTATTCGAATTTTATTTATTTATAGAGAATTTATGAAAAATCATAGTTCTAATAGTTCTAGGTTTCCAATAGTTAAATGCTAGTTTTCAACCTTTCGAGTCGAGCTGACGAGTCCTAGTTGGACGAAGCGCACCGTCAACAGTAGCCAAATAATTCGCGTTTATTTTCAAGTCTTAGGACTTTCCTACTCATCAGTTAATAATGATTTTAAAAAGTGATAGCTTCTGTCATGCATTTATTACGTACTTTTTAACTACGTATTTTTATTGCGTATTTATACGTATTATGTATTTTTGAATCATTTATGCGCGATAACTTATGTGAGTGGAAATGGTGTAAATGTTTGCCAATTATTCACAGGAGCTTCTAATTATGATTGCTTTTATCAATAAAATAATTGCCGCGACTCTGACAGCAATCCACAAACTTCTTGCGCAAGTATCTTGGGGCGAGAGACACTGTCATGATTTGTCTACCGGCTTCACGTGTTGATGAAAGCAGGAAGTCTTTACATATTCCTAGGTGTGCGTCTGTGATTCATTCATCTGCCTGTAGATAATTAAGCAATTCGGTCAGAGGTTACCTTCTGCCTCTATAAATTCAGAGAATTTGACTGACTTTCAAATGATAAAGCGAAGAGGTTAACCGTGTTTCAACATTCAACTGTTTAGAGATGCCATCAAGACTCGTTAATTAAGACCGTGAATGAGTGAAGACCTTTGAGGCCCTAAGTAGCCTAAGGAGTCTTAATATAGGATGCCTATGATAGCACAAATTGAGAGGATGACCAAGGCTAGGATAGAAAAGAAAAGTCGAATAGGCAAGTATAATCCATCCGAGTTAGAATGAACGAGCTTTGACTATATGGTATCTGTTAGTCACAAAGCACATACTACTTGTACATTTGATAGTAGCAACAAAAACAAACTAATTTTAGCACATTTTCAAATTCTAAAAAATCATGATTCTGTGTAGAAAAAGTTGCTTCTGATTGCAGTTTCACATAGATAGCATTAAGCGTAAAACACTCGACCTATCAGACTTGACGTAGCTGCTGCGAGAAATTGTCAGGACTGAGTCAAAGGTGTCAAAAATTGAATATTGTTAACATTATTTTGAGATTCAAAAACTTCTTCCACGACCACTGGTGATTTTTTAGATATTTAATTACAATCATTTGGATTCATTTGTGTTGGCTTGTAAAAGAAAGGAATGTAAAATTCACTGCATTATTTCTATTCAATGAAATAAAACACTTCACTACTAAAACAATTTTTAAAAAAATGTTTGAAAATTCGATTTTTTCAACAATTTCCTGAAATTTTTGCTTGTTTTCAGAGCTTACAGAAATTAGCAAAAAAGCTATGTCTTCCGCTTGGAGCATCTAAGGTTGGGTATCAATTAAATAGTCCACGTAGAATTTTCCTGAACGTCGCTGTTAGATCAGTGACGTAGGCCGTCAAAGATGCACATGATTTTTCATAAATTCTCTTAGCCCTTTCAGCCCGGCGTACGGGCAGCGCCCGTGGGATTTCCTTCCGTCAAACGGGCACTACCCGTCCGCTCTATACCAAATCTCATCGCTTTTGTTTATTAGCCGGAGTTGAGCGCTTTGATTTGCTATGCTGCCGGAATCCACAGCTGTCTCTATTGTTACCTTTAGTCGTCTGCGTAGGCTTGATAGTGATGTCATTTCTGTTTTCCCCATCGATGTCTTCACTGAACCAGTAAGTTATCGACCAGCTACTCATGATACTGTTGTTTCGGTGAACAGATAGCAGGTGCACCCGGTTTGAAACTGCTTGTTGATAAAGCAAAAGAGATATATCACAGGGATGAAAAGGTATCTTTTGACGAATATCTTATGTTGTACAAAGGTAGATTGCACTTGAAGCAGTTCATCAAATCAAAGAGAGCCGGTTTTGGAGTAAAAGTTTTTTCGTTGAACTTCAGACATGGATTTACTCATGATGTTGAGATTTACGAAGGCAAAGGTCAAGGAGAGCGATGGGCTAGCAATGTACCGAATTCCGACGAGTTGACGATGTCTGAAAAGATAGTTGCTAAAATTCTTGATCGCAATGACTTGTTAGATCATGGGTATGCTTTGACTGTCGACAATTGGTTTGGAAGTCTTCGCTTGGCTAAATTTCTTTTGGGAAGAGGCACAGTTGTGCAGTGTACTTTGAGAAAAAACCGAGGCGTTCCACATGAACTCTCAAATTTTGTCTTGAATCCTGTTGATTCAGAATTTGCAAGAAATGGCAATGTTCTGATTGTCAAATTCGTCGATAAACGTGAGGTTTATCTTCTATCAACCCGGCACACGGTTGAGTTCGTTCCGAAAGCGAGGCGAGTCAACCGATCAACAACTGTGAGTTATTACATTCCTTCAATCATTCAGTCTTATAACTCGGAAATGGATGGCACAGACAAAGTAGATGCAATTCAGCATTCTGTTTCATGTGCTAGGAAATCATAGGTCTGGCACAAAAAAGTCGCAATTTACCATATTCAAAGAATTGCAGTAGTAAATGCTTTTGTTTTAGGAAAGCAGTATTTTCCGGAACTAATGAAAAGCAAGACGTTCGCAAACTTTTCGTTATCTGTGATCGAAAAACTAATATATGGGAATGACATTCCGGATGTTCGCACCCACATATACAACAGAAACAGCAATGGGCATTTTCCAATGAAGCTGCCGACCACCGGGAAGAATCCCAGAACATCCAAATCCTGCAGACAATGCTGGAAAGTGGCTCCAGGAGGAACTCGGAGAGTGCGAGAATCCACTTATTATTGTTCAGGATGCCCACAGTCCCCTGCGCTTCACATGGATTGCTTTCCAGCGTGGCATACGTGACATTTTAGTGATCGCAGTTCGATTTTGAAAAAAGGATGATAAAATGCAAAAATCTCGTTTTTTCATTATTGCGCCGGATATGAGTGCTGGGCGAATTCATCGAGACGGACTGAAAGGGTTAAAGTAGAAAATTCGAATAAGCTAAGGTCGCGCAAGTGACCTTCCCGATAGAATTTTTCCGAAATCCTTTGGATTTCATCTATATAGAAATAAACGATGAAAATTTGTGAATTTTAAGAAAATTTGAGAACCTTTGTCACTCACTTTTTCCGAAATTTGACGATTTGATGTGGAATGACCCTTGAGAGAATTTGTGTGTTGAAATCGATATGACACTCGTGTCCCCTGATAGCAAGTCACTTGATCAATCACTAAATGTACAGTAATATTAGATAAAAATCCGAAAAAATCATCTTTTACGACGGCTTAATAAAATGGAACAGTCATGGACCTTCCCTCTAATTCTATCTAAGTTGTTATCAATTGGAGTTTCCTATTTGTGTGAGCCGCTTTTCGAATTGTTCAGAGGATCTGTTGCAACTGTGACTTTTCTAAAATGTTTGAATTTCGGATTTGTGTGTCCATTCCAAAGCGCCATCCACCTACAATAACTGTTTTCGCCTTATTACTTTACTTTCTCCATTATCAAAGACTTTTGAGAAGCTTGTTCTAAGCCACATGAAGCACAGAAGAACTGATTGCTGCGGCCTTCGCCAACATGCGTACAGGCAGAGGCATAAGGCCAGTGAGGCCGCTGATAACAATAATGTTGATAATGCGAATGATAATTAAAGTTTATGTAATTAATTACTAGTGCTTTGTATTTAATATTTTTGAGACCAACGTAATCTCCTTATTGTGCTACATGTAGACCGTGTCTGGTTGGGTTTGATAGTTCAGGAATAAAGATTGAGTCCCGATTGACCTTTCTAAATTCCTGCTGTTGATCTCATTTAATCTTTCATAATTTAAGTAATCTTCACGTTTTTGTATTTGCTACGTGACATTAATATGATAGCATCCAGACCTGATTGATCATTATCTAGCAGATCCAACACTTGTTAATATTAGCAGAGTATAGTATTTAAACTTGATTGATTGCCCATCTTTTTTACTTGACTTCAAAGAAGCAAGCAGAGAGTTAACAATCTCATGTTTAATTAATAAGATTGACTTTAACTTTATAAAACACTGATAATTCACTACTATAGAACTAGATAGAATAATTAATTCATTATATTATCTCCTATTTTCAGGATTTCTCCTATTTTCTCGGAGTTTCCCATACTTCATCGGTTCCAAGTGAGAGATGAATGCGTGTATTGGGACATATGCCACTGACGAAGACTTTCTATGATCGGCGAATACTTTGTACAAGTATTTTGGTGCCTACAAATATCAACACATTTTTTCATCATGCAGAATTCAATTTGGCGCTGTGAGAGATGTTTCGGCCATAGTGGTCAACGCTTTCCTTTACCTGCTCCTATTTTTTGAATTTGTCAAAGTTGCCGTCCTTCATTGATGCCAAGTGAGAGATAAATGTTCGAGTTATAGAACGGCCTTTTGTTTTATCCGATCCCAGCACTGTTGAGGAACGAATTTCATCAATTTATTTATCTGGGAGCTGGGAGGTGGGAGAGACTTGGCTTGAGATAATCAACATTTTCTTTTCCTCACTCCTACTTTTTGGGTATAAATTTCTGCCGAATGAGAGACTTGCTTCGATCGACGTTTTCTTTTTCCGCTCCAATGAAGGATATTTTCCACTTCATTTTCTTTGTTTTCTGGGCAGCATGAGAGACCTACCTCAATCATTAAATATTCACAGTTTTCTTTTCTGTACCGTTACTTTTCATAGCATGAATCTTCAGTTTATTCTTTCTGGGCAATGTGATGTTTGGTTTGACAGATGCATTAGAAACCTGAAAAGGTTGCGTTTTTTAGCGACATATTTTTGGGAATTTCTCCACTTTAGTCCATCTAGATTCTGGGCCGCATGAGAGTCTTGTCTCGATCGTGAAATGATCTTCGTTTTCTTGTTCCAGCTCCTTTTTTGAGAATATTTTAGCATTTGGTTATACGTAGGAGGAGTTCTACTTCTCTGATTCTGCGCCTTGGTGTCTGTCAGGAATTTGAATGACGAGGAGTGACATATCAGTCAATTTCATATCAATCAATCAATCTCAGGTAATCTGCCCTTAGGCAGGTCTCTTATGACAGTTTCTTCCACTTCTTTCTGTCTTCTGCTCTTCTCTTCCTCTCCGTGCATCCCTCACCATTCTTCATGTCGCTGATCATCATAAGCATCGGCCTTTCTCTTGGCCGTTTTCCTGTTATCCAACCTTCCAAGGCTGTTCATTGACAGGTTCTCATGTCTTAGGAGATGTCCGATACATCTCCCTTTCCCCTCTTAACCCATTTAGCGCCAGTGTAACGTTTTCGTTACAGCACTTTTCAGAATCTGCTGTCTACTCCAGCTTGCGACATATGATACAATATTTTGATTACCATACATTATTTATCACATATTTTCAGGTAAACAAACGCCAATTCAAAATTTATCACTTTTAGACACGAATTTTATCACGAAATTTGACAAAAATGGGCTTAAAATCTGCTAATGTACTGAAAGGTTCAGTGTATGAACGTTAACATGTAATTTACTGTCAATGTCATTTGCGTGATCTCATTACCCATCAAATACCGAAAACAGCAATCAATACCTGCTCGAATATTCATTCATGACATGGCATGTCATTTTTTTGAACCGTAACGTTTTAGCTACACTGGCGTAATCACGGTGTCACGGAGATGGCGGTTTCTTTTTGAAATTTCCTAAATGATTTTTCAACGCTAACCCATGTAATTTGACCCGTAGAACACGATTTTGATGGTCAAAAAATCATTCATCGAGGGCTTTTTGAGAAAAATGCAAAAATTCAAAATGGCGGACTCTGGAATCGAAACTGCGCTCTACACACTTCCAAATCAATTTCATAAGGGACTTCTCCATGCATACTCATGTAATTTGACCTCTAGATTGCGATTTTGATAGTAAGAAAATCATCGATCGAGGGCTTTTTGAGAAAAATGCAAAAATTCAAAATGGCGGACTCTGGAATCGAAACTGCGCTCTACACACTTCCAAATCAATTTCATAAGGGATTTCTCCATGCATACCCATGTAATTTGACCTCTAGATTACGATTTTGGTAGTAAGAAAATCATTGATCGAGGGCTTTTTGAGAAAAAACGCAGGGTATGGAAATTCTACATATACATGTGGGGTTATACATGTAATTGTAGGCCTACATATGAACGAATTATTCAGTGTCAAGTACACTCTATTGTGCAAATGATTGTTTACTTTACACACATTGGTTTCATCCGCCATCATCAAAACTGTATGCAGGGCGACCTAGCTATGTCACATGATTCGTTGCTGCGTGGCGACCGAGTATACAATAGTACGATAGGAAATGCATGTATCCCTGTCTTGATTGCCGTTGTTAGACAGTCTAAGGCAATGATCTAAGGCATGTCTTCATCAAGATAGTTATAGCGGATGCATGTATTGGTGTCTTGATAGTCATAATAGTATCCTCAAACCAGGGCTGTGGAGCCGGAGCCGAGCCGGAGCCGGAGCCTTAAGGAGCCGATGGTTTTGGTCGGAGCCGGAGCCGGAGCCGGAGCCGGAGCCGGAGCCGATTTATCACAAAGGCTCCGGCTCCGACTCCGGCTCCGGCTCCGATAGTTTGAGTTTTGATATAAATCTAGAATTTTGAATGTTATTAATTGGCATCATAAAAAAATTAAATCATTTGAAATCTAAAGATATGTCTTTTAAGTATACCAATGATCTGTCTTCCACGATATCTTTCTTTGCAGTTGCCGCCTTCTTTTGTATTATATTTATTATATATTTACACACATGTGTAATATTTTTTTATTGCATATGTTTCGTAAGACTAATTTCCATATTGACAACGTATTCTCCAAAATCCATTAATTTGAAGACTGGTTATATGCATGCTAACTAGATGATTGTAGATTCCTAGAGACAAGTCGCCAGTCATTTATGTACACATTTCCAGTTCAGTCAGCAAAGATAATATAGCTACATTTCTTGCGCAATGTCTTAAATCTAATACGGTTACTATGTAGGCTATCATCTATCGGTATGGCTACTGGCAGAAGCTACTGGCATCTGTGACAATGCCAATTTCCTTAGATTGTATTGTAGGCTCTTGCGCAGTCCCCCCACCTACATTTTTCAAAACAATCGATTATTCAATTTGATCAATTTTGATTGGAGGGATAACTCTTCACACTCACACGAATGACCTGACTACAAGTCCTCACATGGCTATAGCAATAAGCGATCCCCAGCCACTTCTAGTAGCGCCCTATTATTTTAATTAAAGGTATCTCATTCACAATGAATTTCCTTTGACTTCAAAATTCAAAGGGTACATTTCAATGCGAAAAACCCGAAGGCAAATTACGATGTTGACTTGCTGACGAAGTTTGCGACCAGCATGACATCGCAATTACCCACGTAGATTTTTACAACAGCACGGAATGCTTCACTCAAACCGGTGATGCTGAAACGGACATCCAATGGTGCTGCATCTTTTGACCAGAGAAAAAATGGGGGGGGGAGGACTGCACAAGAGCCGTATCGTGTAATAATATTTCACCAAATGTCATTCCCCCAGATTTCAAGAATTTTCATTATTATTTTTTCCGTCTGTCAACACCTTATGCTGATATCATGCTGACTTATATGTAAACAATAAAAAGACTGAGACGCTCTCAATAAAGGCGCCTTTTGACCTCCCTTTTCTATTGTCTGTGACATTAAACCGCACGCGCATTCGAAAGCTAGCAAAGTAGATGGGATTTCTGCTCGGTGCTCGCAGTCAAATTTTTATTATGCATAGCACCCTGCAACATACTGTGTGATACTCCGAGTTCAGTTTCATCAGCCTAACCATCATCAGAGGAATAGTGGCAATGTGTTATATATAAATTGAATATAATAATATACATGAATCATTGATGAATTATTTAGTGCAACTTTACGCCATAATGAAAAATACGAAATTAATATAATGTAAGTTAGGCCTTAACTTATTAAGTATGCTGCATAGAATTACAAAACTTGTCCTGAATTAGATATTTTTAATTTTTTTAAGTATAATTTTCAATTGTACATTTCTAGCCTACACTGCAATGAGGCTATCTAAATTACAATTTCTACAGATGATGAGTCGTGGGCTACCCACCGATCATATTATTCATGGACTAACAGACTATTGAATAAAGGCAATAACAAATAACAATAACAACCTAAGCTAGCCTATATACACTTTAATATTCAATAAAGCAATTGATATCTTTATTGATAAGGTATATTTGGCTATATAGCCGATACCCTTTCATGTTCGAGTAGATACAGGCCCTATAAGCTATTTAGAGGCATACGCTATCCAGTTTCATATTCAAGCTTTGTAAAAAAACTTATACTACTATTCGGCCCCTGTGACGGCTAATTAGGTATATCATCATCACTCATGTGGTCTTATTTAATGTAGCCTCGTAGTAGACTGGTTGCAGGCTAGGCCAATTTATATTTAGCCAGTGCTGGAGATCTTTATCTAATTTAACCAATCCTGGCTATAACTTTATTCTATCTTTCAGAGATAGTCAACTCATGCAAAAATATATGACAAGTATGTTATTTGTCATTATATTAGGCTATTATCATTTTTGTTATTAACTTAAGTCGTTGCTTGTTAATGAAAACTAATTTGATGATTGTAGCAAGCCTCTAAAGGCCACACCGTTATCCAAAAACCCGTTCAACGGATCCAGGATAACCAGCATAGATAGAACCTGAATTTGAAGTCGGAGCCGGAGCCGGAGCCGAGCCGGAGCCGGAGCCGGAGCCGAGCCGGAGCCTTTCACATCATTGTCGTGGAGCCGGAGCCGGAGCCGATGAGATAACGCATCGGCTCCACAGCCCTGCCTCAAACAGGCATAACTCCAAATAATTCAGCCCAGAATGGCTGTTTTTTGCAGAGGATAGCCACTGCTCTCTATGATAATCAGCTAATCGACCTTTTGTAATCTTTAAATATAATTGTTTATCAACAATGAACTGTGTATCCCATAATTGGGATAGGCTAAGTTTTATAAGCAATTGCTTTGTTCGCCAGCACCACGTGTATCGATAGGAAGTTAAAATAAGTATTTACAATAAATTTTTGTTTATTATGTATTATTGTACATTATACAATTAATTATTGTATATACTTATTTTAGCTTACAATCGGTCAATAAATATAAAAGAGAGAAAGTGAATTTTTTCACCATGACCATTAGTAGCAGCCTCCTGTTCCTGACGATCAATTGGGCTACCAGCTTGACTTCGGCGATGAAGTGCAAAAGTTCAATGAATCATTTTGAATGTAGGGACAGGAAATCCTTTGTCAGACTTGGCGCAATACTTTGCTCTTTGTTCAATCATAAGCAAGAATTTCAAACAACTGCGGTTAAGAACCAGTCCTTAACAACAGACCAGATAGTGCATCGAATCTCCAAAGAAGTTTTGGGATCATGTGGACAACTTGCGAGGTCAGCATGATGTGGGAATTTTGCTCGGAATGACCGCAAATAAAAGTAATTGAGATGCTAAATTGATGTCGGCGAATATGAATTAGGCCTGCACATGATTCCTGACATTGAATGAAATGACGGCCTGTGTTTGTGTTTTACGTCTGAGGATACAACTCTTGCATCTGAAGAGTATTCATTAGGAAATTCATTCAATAAAACAGTCGTTAACGATTAACAGACAGCATTCCATGCAAGCGTTCCGATAACGCGAAATACAAAGCTTTTACCTGGAGGAGAGGCGATAATTGTGTTCTTCCAATGGCTTGCTATTAGGAAGGAGTCGTCGTCATTGAGGAAGTCAATTCTGAGGTTTTCCACTTCATAAGAGGAATAGTATCTGCCTGCAGTGTCAGCAAAGTCTTCATGATGATGAACTCCAGAAATTTTGTATACTTCAACACCTTTGCAGATGCCGACACGCCTGCTCAACACAACGTCCTGAACGGAGCGTTCCATTTCCCTCGATAAGCGGAGTCGGAGATCCTTCACAGACGGAGGACTCGGGAAGTGATGGGTGAATTTGTCACCACCTCGTTGGAAGTCCTTGAAGTAGTTCTCGATCTCTATGCAGACACCTGAAAGGAAAATACACAAATGATATCCTCACATTTCTCAATGGGAAATGCAAACTGAAGATTTTCAGTAGAATGCATGTCACGGTTATAATTATCCAAAGATAATATCCTGAACTGTAGGATCCACACGGATATCTTTCAGAATGACGAATGATTGAGACTTTAAGTATTCAACGCAATTAGTCGCAAGATGTTACGTGGTTGAGAGAAACTTTACCGTGAAGAAATGTTCTTGTTGGATGTTGCAGTTAACTGCATCAAAATATGTGATACAATCCAAAACCGGTTGTTCCGCTCTTATGTGTTCAATTTTATATTAAAATGGAAGAAATAGGATTTACTGCAGTGCATTTATAGCTGCATCAATGAATAATACACAAGCAATACTATTTAATAGACAAGATAAATCGAATAAGCAAGTGTAATCCATCCGAGTTCGAATGAGCGAGTTTTGACTATAAAAGAATGGTATCTGTTAGTTACAAAGCACATACTATTTGTACATTTGATAGTAGGAACAAAATATCATACTAATTTTACCACAATTTCAAACTCTAAAAAATCATGATTCTGTGTAGAAAAAGTTACTTCTGATTGCAGTTTCAGATAGATAGTATCAAGCGTGAAACACTCGACCTATCAGATTTGACGTAGCCGCTGCGCGAAATTGTCAGGACTGAGTCAAAGGTGTCAAAAATTGAATATTTTTAACATAATTTTGAGATTCAAAAACTTCTTCCACGACCACTATTGATGTTTTACAATCAACGATGGCTCGGAAGAGAGAAGACTGTAAACAAATTTTGTATTTTTTCAAAAAATTTCCTGAAAATTCGATTTTTTCTAAAATTTCTTGAAAATTTTGCTTGTTTTCAGAGCATACAGAAATTCTCTCGAAGCGAAAAAGCTATGTCTTCCACTTGGAGCATCTAAGGTTGGGTATCAATTAAGTAGTCCACGTAGAATTTTCCTGAACGTCGCTGTTAGCTCAGTGACGTAGGCCGTCAAAGATGCATATGATTTTTCATAAATTCTCTTAGCCCTTTCAGCCCGGCGTACGGGCAGTGCCCGTAGGATTTCCTTCCGTCAAACGGGCACTACCCGTGCGCTCTATACCAAATCTCATCGATTTTGTTTATTAGCCGGAGTTGATCGCTTTGATTTGCTATGCTGCCGGAATCCACAGCTGTCTCTATTGTTACCTTTAGTCGTCTGCGTAGACTTGATAGTGATGTCATTTCTGTCTACCCCATCGATGTCTTCACTGCACCAGTAAGTTATTCGACCAGCTACTCATGACACTGTTGTTCGGTGAACAGATAGCAGGTGTACCCGGTTTGAAACTGCTTGTTGATGAAGCAAAAGAGATATATCACACGGATGAAAAGGTATCTTTGGACGAATATATTATGTTGTACAAAGGTAGATTGCACTTGAAGCAGTTCATAAAATCAAAGAGAGCCGGTTTTGGAGTAAACGTTTTTTCGTTGAACTTCAGACATGGATTTACTCATGATGTTGAGATTTACGAAGGCAAAGGTCAAGGAGAGCGATGGGCTAGCAATGTACCGAATTCCGACGAGTTGACGATGTCTGAAAAGATAGTTGCTAAAATTCTTGATCTCAATGACTTGTTAGATCATGGGTATGCTTTGACTGTCGACAGTTGGTTGGGAAGTCTTCGCTTGGCTAAATTTCTTTTGGGAAGAGGCACAGTTGTGCAGTGTACTTTGAGAAAAAACCGAGGCGTTCCACATGAACTCTCAAATTTTGTCTTGAATCCTATTGATTCAGAATTTGCAAGAAATGGCAATGTTCTGATTGTCAAATTCGTCGATAAACGTGAGGTTTATCTTCTATCAACCCGGCACACGGTTGAGTTCGTTCCGAAAGCGAGGCGAGTCAACCGATCAACAACTGTGAGTTATTACATTCCTTCAATCATTCAGTCTTATAACGCGGAAATGGATGGCAAAGACAAAGTAGATGCAATTCAGCATTCTGTTTCATGTGCTAGGAAATCATAGGTCTGGCACAAAAAAGTCGCAATTTACCATATTCAAAGAATTGCAGTAGTAAATGCTTTTGTTTTAGGAAAGCAGTATTTTCCGGAACTAATGAAAAGCAAGACGTTCGCAAACTTTTCGTTATCTGTGATCGAAAAACTAATATATGAGTAATGGGCAAAAGACCGTTCCAGGCCACCATAAAATTCAAAAAATAGTATCTTTAAAAACGACATAAATTCATGAATTTGAACCCTTTTTCAGGTTTTTAAGACCTAAATACATGAATTTGAACCCTTTTTCAGGTTTTTAAGACCTAAATTCATGAATTTGGTTCATTCAAAAAGTACCATTTTTTTCAAAAATGGTACTTTTAAAAACGACATAAATTCATGAATTTTGGTCATTTTTCAGGTTATGAAGACCTAAATTCATAAATTTGGGCGTTTTTAAAAATACCCAATTTTTCAAATTTTTCAAAATCTCAAATTTGAGAATTACAATTTTCACCCTTAAAATCATGACCGTTCCAGGACACCGAAAATCATAAAAGTTAAGAATCTCAAATTTGTGATTATGACATTTTTCATTGCTTAAATCATGACCGTTCCAGGACACCGAAAAAATCATAAAAGTTAGGAATCTCAAAATTTGAGAATTACAATTTTCACCCCCCGCCAAAATCATGACCGTTCCAGGACACCGAAAATCATAAAAGTTGAGAATTTCAAATTCATGAATTTTGTCCATTTTTTCAGGTTTTTAAAATATATCATGTGACTAAAAATATTTCTTTAAAAATGGAAGAAACAAAAGTGGAAGGAACTTCAGAAATGGAAGGAACCTCAAGAATATATCCTTCGTTATCATATGAACGTAGTTCTACTTTAATGGACATTGAAAAGATTAACATTGAAAAAATGAATAAAGAAAAACACAAAGATAGAGTTAGGTATATGAAAGATAAGGAATCTCAATTATTATTAAGATTAGAGCATTATAAAAAATTAAGAAAGAGATGGAGTAAAGTTAAGAATGTAACACAAGGAATTGGCATATTCTTAACAATAAGTTTAGGTGCTTTGACAATTGTTATATCTTCAGGTGTTTTAGTAATTCCAGTAGTTGCTACAGCTTTAACAGGTACGGGTGTTTTTGCAACTTCACTTGTTACAATGTTAGATAAATCTTTAATAACTAAGAAACGAAAATCATTAAAAACTAAGCATTTACATATTAAAGAAGTCTATGATAAACTACATTACTACTTTCAAAGAGTATGTGATGATAATGTTATTACGTTAAATGAGATTGAAAAATTTGATCAAATAGCTAATGAAGTAAATCAAATATCATTTCAATTACAGTCAGAAAAAGTTGATGACAAGAATAAACAGGATGGCAAAATTTCGAGTGATGGTAAAATTTCTAATGAAGAAAATGACAAATTTTTTTTAGAAGAGCTAAAAACTTTAAGCGAAAATTTAAGCAAAACTTTATTAAACAAAACTTTATTAAACAAAACTTAAAACGAGAAAACTTTAAACGAAAAGATGTCAGACAACAAAGCAATAAAAAAATAATTTGTTCAGTAAAATGTTTTTGCTGTATTCCAATGTTACCACAAAATTCAAATATTATATTTTAAAAATGGATAAAATTAGAGCTGATAATTTTAAAAGAATAAAACAATTAGAAGAGTTAATAAAACAAAGAAATATTATGAAAGAAAATCATCTTCAACATAGAATGATAAAAGCTGGTATTCAATCTGATATGTTTGAAAAAATGCAGCAAACCGAGCAAGTAAAAACTGATTTTGAAAAAACTATGAAACCATTTAAAACTCTTGAAAAAGAAAGTACAAATAATGATGAACAAATTGATATAACAGATCCAGAGCACAAAACTATATTAGATGACTATGGATTACTAGAATCAAACATTAATAAGAAATTACCAAAATCTATGCAATTTGAACATTCTATCTCATTTATAGATGGAAAAACAATACCTAGATTTTATCTCGGACAAAAAGAAATATTTCCACAACCTTTTCGAGGTTTAATTTTTTCACCAGATAAATCTCCTTTTAATTTAGATAGAAATTTTGTTAATCTTTTAAGAGGAGCAGATTTAAATAATTATGCTGTAGAAGATCTCATAAAATATAAAGCTATGTTAGACAGAGTTGGTGCAGTAAAATCTCTTAGACGTTATAAACAATTAGAAAATTTATTATCAACGGGAGTTAAAGTAGG
The DNA here is from genome assembly GCA_907163375.1 of Prostheceraeus crozeri. Taxonomy (NCBI): domain Eukaryota; kingdom Metazoa; phylum Platyhelminthes; order Polycladida; family Euryleptidae; genus Prostheceraeus; species Prostheceraeus crozeri. Next base: position 116,573 of record CAJQUW010006030.1, on the reverse strand, counting down.
GAAAGGTTTATCTGAAAAACAGAAAACTGAAACAACTGTATTTTTACCAGATGATCCACAAGAATTACTAAATAGATTAAATATTTTAATATCTGCAATAAAAGAAGGACATAATTCTAGTTTCAATGAAATTCATGCTATATTGAAAAGACTGTTAGAAAAGAAGATTCTAAATGAAGAGGATTATAAAAGTGTAACGAACCGAATGTTCTAGGGCTTCGCCCGAACCGGACATCTCTGATGTCCTCCAGGGCTTCGCCCGTAGCTGAAATATGTTGTTGTTTTTAATTTTTTATAAAAAAAATATTTCATAAAAAAATATTTATTCAAAATTTTAACTAAAAAATGTGTTCAGCAGATTTAGACAAAATTAATAATCATTTAGAAAATTTGATAGAGATTTTGGGTTAATCAAAATTTAGTACGACGTTAAAAATTATAACAACTACTTCATCACACACTTGTAATTTAGAACCCATTCTACATTTGGAACAAAATAAAAATTATCAAATTGCATTGACTAGTTTCTCTACATTTAACACTATTCAAAACGTTATCAAAGATGTGAATGATCAATTTAGATATTCTACTGATAAAGGCAAAACATGGAAAATATTAACTTTTCTTCCTGGTTCTTACGAAGTTGAATCAATATCAAATGAAATTAAGAGACATTTAGGTATACCATTTAAAGATAAGAAACAATTACATTTTGCAGTTGAACCGGCAGTTAATAAATTTTCTCTTACTTTAGACGAAAATCATCAAGTTGATTTTAATCATGATAGATCATTGTCAAAGCTATTAGGATTTAATAAACAAACCTATAGTCAAGGTTATCATTTAGGTGAGAAGATTCCAAAAATAACTGAAATAAATTCAATTGTTGTACATTGTGACATTATTGAAGGTGGATATATAAATGGTAAATTGTCAAATTTAATATTCAGTTTTCCGGCTTTTACTGTACCCATTGGTTATAGATTAAATGTATTTCCACAAACATTAATATATTTCCCTATTACAAGAAAAACTATTAACAACATTAACATTAGAATCACTGATGAGAAAGGAAAGGAAATAAATTTTGGAGGTGAAGAGATTATGATAGATCTTTTGGTTCGAGAGGTATAAACTCCTACGCGAAGCTAGAGAAGTTTAATTTTCTTCTTCTTTAGAAACAAAAAATAAAAAAAATAAAAATAAATTTTTTTATTAAAAAATGAGTGAACTACCTCCATTAAATAAAAAAAAACTTAAATTTAATCATCATCCAAATTTATCTAATAAAGTTTTGTCAGTTATTTGTGGAAGATCAGGATGTGGAAAAACATATCTATTATTTAAAATTTTAACGACTCCAAATTTTTTGGATTATAACAATCTTATAATTTATACAACAACGGCAGAACAACCCGTCTATCAATTTTTAAAATATGGATTTGAAAATAATCTTAAAAAAACAGCAATTGCTTCATTATTCAAAGAATATGAAAAATCTGAAGATGAAGAAGAAATAAGTTCGTGGTGTGAAGAAGGAGCAAAAAATAATCAGTTAGTAGAATCTAATAAAAATAACCATATAAAGATACAATTAATAGATGATAGTGGTAATATGCAAGATCCTAGTAAACTAGATAAAACAATGAAACATTGTGTAATTTTTGATGATTGTGTTAATGATAGAAATCAGTCAGTTCAGAGAAATTATTTCACAAGAGGTAGACATAATAACTGTAGTGTATTTTATTTAACACAAAGTATGTATTCATTAGACGGAAGTGTTATTAGAAAGAATGCAAATATATTTATACTATTTGAAATAAATGCAAGAAACTTAAGTGATTTGTTAAAAGATTTATGTGTAAGAAATAAAGATGAATTTAAACAATCGTGTAATAATGCTTGGTCAAAAGATTATGGCTTCATTACAATTAATATTGATAAAAAAATTCATGAAAGAGTTATCGAACAATTGTTCTCTGACTAGGCTTCGCCTCGAGAGGCTTCGCCCCGACTGAAAGTCGATAGAAAATTTTTTTCGCGGAGTGATAAAAATATACAAATATAGTGTTATAATATTTTTTTATTTTATGTATATATCAAATTTGTCTATCTTAGAAATTAGAAAATTAAAAAGGTTCAGTAGTTATTCCATCAGGTAAAATTTTTCTTTTATCATCAAATGGATCTAATGCTAATTTATGTTCTTCTTTTAAATACCTGTTATGTTTTTTTGAATTAAGTCTATAATTACATGCTGTTTTTATTTCATTATTAAATAATGCATTTTTATAATCTTGAAATGTTATTTGATTAGCCACTGATGCCTTTGAAATTCCTTTTAATGTTTTATGTGTTTTAATATTATTAGTTGTATCATAACAGTAACATTTAGATTTTAAAAATATAGCTTCTGTTATGAAATCTTCATTTCCTTCTAATTCATCTTTTACTTTACATAAATCAGAAGGATGAATGATATCTTTTATTTTATTAATTTCTTCATCAAGTGTAGAATTATACGGTATTGTTAATTCTAAGAAAACAGAATCGGTATCTGTAAAGTGTAATTTATAGTTTTTGCCATAAGCAGGTGCTAAATAATCATATATAAATCTATACATAAATAGTTTAGCTAATTCTAATATAGTGAAACCAATGAAATTAAACTTATCATGTTTTACGCTAATTCGACGTAAATGAACAGCACAAAGTTCATCACTGAATCTAGTAGTTCTTTTATATGTAGGTTTCCTTGTTAAATTTTGAAATCTATCTCTATCATAAACTATTTCAATATTTTGTCTATTACGCACATTTTCTAAAGTCTTACCATAAAATGCATTATTCATTAATTTGAAGAACACGTTTCCAAAATTATCTTTATTTCTTTTAGCTATTTTACGTTTTTCAATATTGAACTCTATATAATTTTTTAACCACCTAGATTTTTGATAAAATAGTTTTCGATGTATTTTGGTGAGAATCATTCCATGATCTAAATACCAATCTAGCATTCTTCCTTCAACAACATACTTTCCTTTATTGCTTTGTGTTAACATAAGTTTTTTTGTTGGTCTGTATTTTTTAGGAATTAAAGATTTTTGATAATCTGAAAAATCTTCTATATTAGGAATTTTGTTTTCGGGACAGAAAGGAAAATATTTTGTTTTATCTTTTATTTCATCAGGGTATACTAAATCAACTTCATATATATAACCATGATTATAATTTCCATCATATGTTTTTTGATAATCTAGAATATTACACCATGACATTTCACCTGTTGGTAATTCTTGTATCATGCAAGAAGAATATAAGCTATTAAAATCATAATATAACAAATAGTTTTCTCTCATGAATTCATCAATTGCTTTTTCACGTTCTACTCCTTCTCGTTTCGTTCGAAAAATTTCTAATATTTTTTCTTTTTCTTCTGGAGATAAAGGTTTCATTATTCCATATTCTTGTGGATTTACTTTCTTATTATAACATTTAACATATCTATTACCTAAAACTGATGAAACTCCACCTCTAATTCCAGATTCAAAAAATAATAATTTATCATATGTATTTTCTTTATAATGTTTAAGTTTAACATTTGTATGTTTTAATCCTGCTAACCATGTTAAACCTGGTGTAGAATAACAATAACATGGATCTATTCCGTAATATTCTAAACACATATCACGAAAGTTTTCGAAAAGATCAGCTAGTATTAATACATCTATCTGTAGATATTTCATCGTATAATCATACATTGTTTTACAATTTAACTCTCTCCAATTTTTTTCAGCTTCTGCATAGTCTTCGTCAGATAATTTTGATTGTTTTAATGTTGATTTAAATTTATTTATTGGAGGAAGTTGTTCTTCTTCCATAATTTTATTCACAGAATTAAAATCAGTCTTCGACTGTGAGCCGCAGGCTATATACTCATACGGAAATATGCCTTTTAAAGGTTTTAAATTATATTTATTTAATATTTTACATTGTTCAGATTTCAAAGTTTTTCCCATAACATCTAATGAATAAGGAGTAAAAAATCTAAATGCATCTAAAATTCTAATACAACCTAATTGCATTGAAAAATATTCTTCCTCTGTTTTACATAGTACATTTATTTGTTGTTGTTGTAATTTTTCAGATGAAAATAAATCTTTCATTACTAGATGGAAATCATATTTAGAACCATTATAGAAATATAGAGGAACAATGTTATATTTAAATTTATTAGCATTAAGATTACAAGAATTATGTGCTGTACCTCTATATAATCCATTTAGATGATCATGATCTTTTACTTTATCAGTATATTTGCCATTTTTATATTTTTTTGCAAATTCTTTTCCACAGTAATAACAATTTGTTTCATTAACAAAATTAATTTTTTCTTTTTCTGTTAATGGCATCATTGGAATATTTGTTTCAAGCAATTGTGAAAAACGTCCTTGTAATTCTTCTACTTTCTTTGTAAACATTTCTGAACTATCTTCACCATAGTATTGATAATATTCTGATTTAAATAATTCAGGATAATTTGAATGAATGTACATTCCCCCAACATAATGGTTTTTGTTCTATTAATTATTGTTCTTTACTTTGTTCAGATGCACTTTTTTCATAATTAAAAACCGAAGGTTCTAGGGCTTGGCCGTACCATTTTCAGAATTATAATTCTCAGAATCGGGTGAAGCCCTGGAACTTTCCGTTCGATTTCGTGTCATATTAACATTATAAGCTTCAAAATCACAATAAATAGTAAAGGGTACTTTATTTTTAAAATACCATTTATTATATTCTAAATAATCATCTTTAGGAAAAGTATTTTGAACTGCTTCGTTTTGTTGACAATTCTCCAAATGTCTATTCATTTCTTCTAAAGTTCTAAAACTTGTCATACATTGAAGACAAGGAAAATTTGTATTATCTGAAGTTTTTGTAAATATAGAAACATCTTTACACAATATAAAATGACCCTGATAATATAATATATTCGCTTGTGCTGGTTGTTTTGACTGTTCTAGTTTTTCAAATTTATCTTGATATATTTTATGTGTTTCATTAATTTCTTTTGTAATATTAAATGTATTTTGATGATAATTTTGATTTAATATTTGTAGCTGATAAATATATTCTTTATCATATTGTTCTTTATATTGTTGTCGACATTTTTTTAAAGATTCATTTATTTTTTGATTGGTTTCATTTTCTTCATTATTTAATCGGAGCGAAGCTCCTCTGGCTTTAGCCGATTCTTTATTATTGTCTTCATTTAATTTTTGAATCGTTTCTATCTTATTTTCATATTTATGGCCATATTCTTGCACTAATATTTTTGTTTGTTGTTGATAATCTGTTTTACATTTTTGTAAAATTTCATTTAAATTTTGTAATTTTTGTTGATATTCTAAAGATAAAGATGAATATTTGTAATTATAATCATCAGTACGTCCTTTATAATTATTATGATTAATCATTATTGGTGATAGTGTTTTAACAAGTTCAAATTTTTCAGTACATATTATATTTCCTTGGTAAAAAATATTATGATGCATGTAATTTCCTCTATCATTATATACTATTTCTGATTGGCATAAATTTTTATTATTCAAATAAAATTTTTTTGAATCTGAGTAAAGTGGAGTAATTTTACCAATAGAAACATAATTCACATTTAATTCAAAAACATTTACTTCTATTAAATTTTTATTCTTTTTATGAAACTTTTTTAACCTATTATAATCATATGGAAATTCATCTAAGCCATCAGAAAGATCAAATTCATTTATGTATTCTTCTTTATTATAATGACTTAGTCTTTCTTTATGATATTCTGCAGGATGTAAATGTGCTATAATACTCCACAGAAAACAATAATCATCTTCATTTTTATGTTGATTATTTGTGGTGAACTGAAAGGTAAAGGAACATAACTACCACCAGTATTATTTTTATATTTATCAATTACTATTTTCTTAGATAGTATTTTAACAAATCTCCAACCAGATTCACGTAACTGGGCTTCAATTATACAATTTTCTAATTTAAGTATCATCGATTCAAATATGGGTTGTATATCATTTACATTATGAATTTCTTGTGAATTTGTAAAATGTCCTTGTATTATTTCTTCAGGAATTCCATCAGGTCCATTTTTTGTATAAAGTACTTCTACATTCATATAACATTTGAAAGATTTCTTAAATATATTATAAAAGTTGGTTAGAATATCAGAAAAAGTTTTATCGGTTTCATTATATTCAACGGGCGAAGCCCTAGAAGACATCTCCGATGTCCCGCGAAAAGACTGATTAAATAAATATTTTATATTTGCTAAGGCTTCATCGTTTCGTTCAGCTTCATCAAATTCATCAGTATCGCTAAATAAATATCTTCCATCTGGTACGGGCGAAGCCCTAGAACCTTCGGTTTGTATGGTCTCATCTTCACTATTAAAAACCTTTTTATATTCCGAATGTGAATAATCATCAAACATTTTTTTAACTTTTATATCAGTAGGTAATGTTTCTAGATAGTTTTTATAACTATTTAATTTTAATATATTTCCTTCATCAACTCGTTCTACATTTTGTAAATGCAATTTACTATTTAAATGAGATTGATAACTTCTTTTTGTTTGCAACTTTTTTTTACATAAGACACAATAAAACTTGGTGTTTTCCATTTTTTTATTTTTTAAGGAAAAATTTGTGTTTTAATTTTAGATAAAAACATTCTAATATCAAGGTCTTGAGAGTTATTATATATTATTATATATTTCACGTTCCTAAGTTATTATATTTTCTTTATCACATTAAGTTTTATCATATTAAGTTTTAGCATATTAAGTCTCATCATATAATGTTTTATCAAAAGATAATTTAAATTTATTTTCACTAACTATTGATTCTTCATCATCATCATCAATTGATTCTTCATCATCATCATAAATTGTTTCTTCATCATCATAAATTACACTTTTTGGTATAGGATGCCCTTCCATGATAGATACCATTCTCTTATTGGAATATCTAATTCTAAATTACATTTTTTATCTGTTAATAATATAATAGAGAAAAATATTGGTCTTTGATCTCTTTTGGAAAATTTAATAACACCACCATAATCTGAATCATTTTTAGTTTTTGTTAAAGATGATAAAATTTTAAATTGATTAGATGTAAATCCTAATTTAAATTTTGTAGACCCGACACATAGTTGTCTAACAGTATCTTCAACTATGCCATCATTATTATTTTCAATTGTAAGAAAATAAAATTTAGATAACTTTTTATAATTACTAATATTTTTATAATCTTTTTTACCATTTACACCTTTTTCAGATGTTACAGAATCATCATTTTTATCATAAGATTCTTCAATATGATTCAGAGGATTGTTATGATCGGGCAAAGCCCTAGAACCTTCGGTTCGTTTATTATGATTATGGTCATTGTTAATAGTATAAGGTGTAGTCCACATATAAATTTTCTCTTGTTGAGCTAAACCATTTATATAAGATTTTAACAAATTAATATTTAAGTTTGAATATAATCCTATATACGTATCATCATCATATCTTTGCGGCATTTCTAATGTTTCTTGTTTATAAATTGTGTCTCTATAATAAACTTGACATAATAATTCTTCGTTATGCTTTTTACTCTCTATATGAATGTTATATTGATTTTGTTCATCAACAAATAATCTAATTTTTTCTTTGGAAAAAGATTTTAATTTTTTAACTAATTCTTTAATATTGATATAATTAATAATTTTAGTTTCTATCCAATCAGTATTACTAATTGGTAACACTGCTCTAATAAATCCATAAACATTATTATGACCTATTATAACCATATTTTCTTTATTTAATTCCACATAAGCTACATCATTATATTTACTAACAATATCCATAAATTTAATAAATGGATCCCCCGGAAATAAACAATAATTAGTTTCTATAGAAGGTAAACCTTTAGTCTGTTCTCTAAATATTTCGGCTTGTAATTGAAATAAAATATTGACATCTATACATGGATTATTATTATTATCAAAACATTTATTTTCAAATCCCGTTGATCTCGTCGAATAAGAAGAACAGGATGATGCGGGCGAATATAATTTTTTTAAATTTGGATTTTCCATTTTTTTATTTTTATTAGAAAAAATTTTTTTTTTTTATTTTTATTAGAAAAAATTTTATTTTTTTATTTTTATTAGAAAAAATTTTATTTTTTTATTTTTATTAGAAAAAATTTTACTTTTTTATTGTTTTAAAAATGATGTTGCCAAATGTTGGTGGAGGTTCATATATCCCGAATAATCGTGAATTAGAAATAGAGATAGAAAATTATATCATGAAAACTGGAGACGTTTTATCTGGTCCATTGCATCTTTCTATTCTTCCGCAACAAAATACAGAGTTAACAAATAAACAATATGTTGATACACAAATCAATGACTTAAATGAAAAGAAAAATATATAAACGATGTTTTGGTTCCACTGATGAATGAATTGAAGTTGCTAAAACTTAATGACAAATCATTAAACGAAAAATTATTAAAACTTGATAAAAAGGATAGAGAGCTAGAAGCAGATATAGCAAAACTTTTTAAAAAGATTTCAGAACAATCAAAAATTTTAATATTACTTTCTATAAAGTTAAAATCTGCAGTCATTAAAAATAAACATCAGATAAAAATGTTAAAAGAACAATTAGAAGATGAAATAGAAAAAACTTCCTGAAAGAATTAAAAAAAATTTAAAGCAGTTACAAACTACATTCCAAAAAAGTGTTGATGAATTAAGTTCTAAAATTACTCAATAAATGAAAAAGATGAATAGAATAATAAATGAAGTAAACTCGCTTAATCAAAAAGTTGATAAAATGAAAACTCTTAAAATCAATTTAGAAAATGAATTAAAGAAAAATTTACAAGAAAACTCTAAAGAAAATAAAGAACAGTTAGATGCTGTTAAAAGACAATTAGATGTTCTTAAAATTAAGTTAAATGCTCTTAAAACGGCATTGAAGATTAATCAGCAGAAAATGCAAGTTAATAGAAAAGAAATTAAAGTACATCACACGCTACTTGACCAATAGATAAAGTGCAACAGTCAATTAATAAAGTTATCTCGAAGTTGTTGTCCATTCACAAACGTAAATCTTAACACGTAATATTTTTCTCAAAAGTCAAATTTAATCTTAAAAAATGCCTATAATTTATAAACACAATCTTAAACATTTTGCATCAAATAATAAAATTGCTCATGAACCATCTCAGAAACCTTGTACCATTATGATAGTGTAAAACTGTCGGAACACAAAAGTTCCTAGAAACCGCAGGTGCCGTCCAAAAAGAAGGGCTGGCATCTTTTCTGGTATTGGAAGTATCGTTAACTTAATAAAAAATAATAAAGATTTGATTACATCTGCTGCAAAAGGAGCAGCTGCTATAGGTAGTACAGCTAGTGCAATATCAAATGCTGTTAAGTCTCAAAACGAATTAAAACAACTAGAAGCTATTCGTAAACTTAGGAATGATTCTGAAGAACTAAAAAATTTAAAAAAACTTTCAGAGGAAACAAAAAACAAAATTGCTAACATAGCTGTGGGGGGTGAAACCTTGAGGAGCGGAGCTCCGTCTAATAGTAAACATAATGAAAATAAAAATAATAAAAAAACAATTGAAGAAATAAGAGGTAATGGTATTAATAGCAACCTTCTAAAATCTAACCAGCAAAGCTGTAGCGGAGCTGTCTAGCAAAATTCTTAAAATATATTTTTTAGTAAAATTTTTTTTAGTAAAATTTTTTTTAGTAAAATTTTTAGCAAAATTATTTTAGTAAAAATTTTTTAGCAAAATTATTTTAGTAAAATTATTTTTAGCAGAATTTTTTCTGTGTGTGAGAAAAACAAAAAGTCAAATTATTTTTTATAAAAATGTCTTCGCTTATCGAAAATAAATTTAGATTAGACGATCCTCCGTTCGTCAGTTACAATCAAAAAAAGAATGACTATATAAGAATTGCTATGAATCCCGGATCTTCCAGTAGAGTAAATACAGGAGGTGATTTAATTTTTGAAGTTGATAATCAGCAGAGTTATTTATATCTACCTGATTCATTTTTACACTGTGAATATTCTTTGTATAGTGATGCCAATTTTACAACACCATTACCAGAAACCGATAATATTGCACTAGAGAATAATTTCTTTCCAAGATTATTTACACAAATGCGTTTAGATGTTGCAACTCAAAATATAGAAACAATAAGTGATTCTCCAGGTGTAATTGATACAATGCTTAGATTTGTAACAATTGGTGAAAATAATAAAAAGTATGAAATCGAAGGTTGGTTTCCTGATACTAATGATGGTATAATTATTGATGATTTAACTCACGCTGGAACAGATGCAGCAGGAATTGCGAAAGATGTAGAAAATATTGCAAAACATTTAAATAAAACAAATAATGATGCATATAAAGAAAGACGTGAGTTTAATAAGAAAAGTAAACAGACAGTAAATTGGTCATTGTCTCCATTATTCGGATATTTAGATTATGATAAAACATCATATCAATTAAAATTTAAATTAATAATTCATCGTACAGCAAATAATGAATTAATCTTTTTTGGTAAGACTGGAAAAAAGCATATTTAAAAATTGATAGACTTGAATGGTGGATTAAGCATATTACTCCTAGTTTAAGGGTTGAAACAGCTATTGCAAAAAGATTAAATACTAACAAACCAATTCCAGTTAATTTTCTAAAGAGAACTGCTAGTTCAGTAACTTTTTCCGAACAAAGATTTAACTGGCATTTTACTAGAACTGCGAATACTCCAAGATATTTATTACTAACTTTTCAAAGAAATAATTCTCCAAGTTTTGATAAGAACAATAATCTCTTCCATATTAATACAATTCGAAGTTTACAAGTTTCATTAAATCAAACCCGATATCCAATTGATCCATTAAGATTCGACGATACCAATAATCAATTTATGGAAGGATATTGATGCTTATAGAAATCTTTGTATAGAATTTGGAGTTGAACCACAATTAACTCCTGGAGATTGGAGACATTTATATCCAATTTTCTGTTTCGATTTAAGTGCACAATCTGAAGATATTATTAAAAATGGTTGTGATGTAACAATTAATATTGAAAAGAAAGATTCCACAACTTCATTGATGGCTTATGGTTTATTGCTAGAAGATGTAAAATATTCCATTGAAATTCTTAATGGAAAGATGGTTAGGATAGGTTAAAGCCCAAGACTTAGTCGATTAATTAATTTTTTTCATAACTAGAATAGATTAAAAAAAATTCTTAATTTAAAATTTTTCATAACTAGAATAGATTTGAATTTTTGATAACTTAAAAATTTTTTAGTAACTTGAAAATTTTTTAATACCCACTAGAATAGATTGAAAAATTTTTGGTAAACTTAAAATTTTTTTATTAAAAATGTCGCAAGCGAAAAGTAATAATAAAAAAATTGTTGAATTAAAATTACGTAATATTGTTGACAAAAATACACCTAAAACTATTACGATTAACAAAAAAAGTATTACATAAGTAAACCAATGATAGAGAATATTCAATTACAAGAAGAAAAGAATGGCCTGTGAGGGGATCTCCCATTAATTCCACTAATAATAGGTGGCATAGCAGCAGCAGGAAGTGTTGCAGGTGGGACAGCTGGTATTGTCCAAGCAGTAAATAAAAATAAATCAGAGAAGGCAGCATTAGAAGAAACAAAAACGTCATAATAGAGAGTTAGAGAAAGTTGCTAGGGGAGAAGGAATAGTAGATAATTTTATTAGTAAATTAAAATTAGTTGATGAAGGAAAACGAGTTCTTAAAAATATTCTCCACAATGTTGATGATTTAATTGAAATTAAAGAAACTAAAGATGGTTCTGGAATATATCTAAGTCCTAGTATGATAAGGTAATAACCTCAGAACCTTTGGTTCTTTTCGTAAAACAATTATTTTATTTTATCTTTTAAATTTTTTTATCTTTTAAAATGAATTCTAAAAATTCCGAAAATTTAATTAAATTAAAAATTTCTAATTTAGATTTATTGAATTATCTATTAAACAAAAATAAAAACTCAAATTGTAAAATTTATGAAGGTAACGACGACAAACAAAGTTCCACACCACTTCGGTGGTGATATACAAAAAACATTACAAAACTTTCCTGGATTTATTTGGAGTAAATATTCGAAAGAAAAACATCTTCCTGGTCATTCATATACCGGTCCAGGAACTCGATTAGATATAAGACTAGATGAGAATAATAATCCGAAACCAGGTGAAGAACCGATAAATGGAGTAGATGCCGCAGCTTACAGGCATGATTTAGCTTATCGAAATCATGATCTAAGTTCTCGACATGCAGCTGATAAGAAGATGATTCAAGAATTAGATAATATTCAAAATCCTACATTTAGAGAAAAAATTGAAAGAATGTTTGTTAAGAAAGCTTTACAAGCTAAAATATTATTCGGTCAGGGTTTAAATGAAACGACAGAAAAGCTGTCTGAGAGCAACGCTCGAACTAATAACTCTGAGAGCAACGCTCGAACCTACGCGTCTGAAATTCATAGGGAATACAGAAGGCCTAAATATTTATTGAAAGTAAAAGTATTTAATAAAGATGATATTTGGAGTGCTGATCTTATTCATATGCCGAATGAAAGGGACTACAAATACGCATTGACCATTATAGATTTATATACACGATACGCTTGGGTAAAACCTTTAAAAAATAAAAGTGGTCTATCAGTTAAATATGCGTTTGAAGAAATCTTTAAAGAAAGTAATAGAAAGCCAAAAAAATTGTTTGTTGATAAAGGGTCGGAATTTTATAACAGAAACGTTCAGCCACTATTTTGAAAACAGACGAAAGTCATCGCCAAGGCTCAGTTTATTCAACTGAAAATGCAGGAAAAAGCTGTAGTGATAGAAAGAATTCAATCGGACGTTAAAAAATAAATTATTCAAGAAATTTACTGAGCAAAAAAATCAGAAATGTTGAAGATATTACCAGGAGTTGTAGAAGAGTACAATAATAAAGTTCATTCTGGTATTGAAGAAACTCCAAAGAATGCTTCTGACGACCCTGATCTAGTACGAAAGAAAATATTCGAGAATAATAATTTGAATGAGAGTAATCCGAATTTGCAGAAACTTAAGCCAAAATTTAAAATTGGAGATAGAGTTAGGATATTTAAATATAAGAATAAATTTGAAAAAGGCTTTGTTGGCTATTGGACTAAAGAAATATTTGAAGTTTGCAAAATAAATCAAAGTTATCCGATTACTTATGAAATTAAAGATTTAGATAATGAGGATATCAGAGGTCGTTTTTATCAAAATGAATTACAGAAAACAGAGCTTTAACCTCTAGGTGGCGCTTTAGCTAGCTTCGCTTGAGTTATAGATTGTTTAACTCTAACATAATATCTTGAAATGGTACTCCTTTTTGTAATTTAAATAAAACATAAAGACATAATTGTCCACAATAAGTTGTTCCCACCCCCGGTTTTTGAATTTGAAATGTATTATAAATTCCATTGCCAAGTATTTCTCTTACTTCATTCGTAGGTGGAAGTCCGTATGAGTCGAACCAATTAGTTCTCAGCCTCCGGGCGTCAAAAATAATAATTATCTCCGTTTTTACTAAAGATACCTGCTGACCAATGTACGCCGTTTTGGTCTGAAGTGTGAAGATTCGTTATGAAATTTACAGTTATTGATGGAACTTTGTTCCGGGAACTGAAGGTTCCTGATGGCCTATTTTTTAGGAATTGTAATTCGTTTCTCATTAGAACATGAAAATTCTTTATTCCTAATCGATTAGCAATCTTATTTAAATCGAAATTCGTTGTTGTCTGTGTTCCATATAATTTCAAAAAACTCATTTATGTTGCTCATTTTATAATAAAAAAATTTCTTAAGGGACCCCTAGAAGTCAGAAGGGGGGGGTATTGATTTAAAACTGTTCTCTAATGATGTCTTTCCTTACTACTTAGTCAGAAGGGGGTATTGATTTAAAACATTTTTATAATGATGACTTTCCTTACTACTTGGGGGGGTATTGATTTAAAACTGGTCTCTAATGATGTCTTTCTTTACTACTTATTCAATTTTGAAATGATTTAATTTAATCTAAATTTAAACGTTACATTGTTGCATTGTATCAGTAGAGTTAGTGTTTCTATTTTTGCACATCTTTTATCAATAGTAATTCATTACTCATCAATATGTGAAAATTCTTTATTCCCCAATTGCTTAGCAATCTCATTTAAATCGAAATTTAATGTGGTTTTGTTTGCTGTATATTTTTTGGAAGTCTCTAATGTTTCTCATTTTTATAGAAGATTTTTTTTTTAAAAATGTTTCTATTATATTCCCGTAAATGAGAAATTAAAAACAACACATGGATATTTCAATATGTATATTTGCAAAAATGCAACCACACAAGTATACAAATATTGATGTCCACAGCGTGACAACGAATTTTTCGTTCTCCAGTAAAATAAAATAAAATCAGCTACTACTATTCAACTACTATTCAACCGTCCTAAAACAATCGGTTATTAACTATAATATTACAAATTGCATTAACAAAATGTCCACAGCGTGGACAACGAATTTTCGTTCTCCAGTAAAAGAAAATAAAATCAGCTACTACTATTCAACTTCCTTAAAACAATCGGTTATTAACTATAATATTACAAATTGCATTAACAACATGTCCACAGCGTGGACAACGAATTTTCCCCCACCCCCCACACACGCCACCTCCCCCTCCCTTTCTCCCCCCCCCCATTCACCTTCCCTCCGCCACCCCTCCCCCCCCCAACCCTCCCCCCACCCCCCGCCGCCCCCCCCCCCCTTTCCCCACCCCCCACCCCGGCCCTCCCCCCCCCGCCCCCCCCCCCCCCCCCCCCACACCTCCCCCCCCACCCACTTCGCTCCCCCCACCCCCCCCCCCCATCCCCCCCCCTTCCCATTCTTTTACCCCCCCCGCGCCCCCACTCCGCCGCCCCCCCCCCCCCCCCCCCCCAACCCCCCCCCCCACCCCCCTTTTCCCCGCTCACCCCTCCCCCCCCCCGCCCCCCCCTCCCCCGCCCCCTGCCCACCCCCCCCCCCACCCCCCCCCCCCCGTCCCCCCCCTCGCTCCCCTCCCCCCCCACTCCCCCCCCCCCCTCCCCCCCGCTCCCACCAAAATCTCCAGTAAAATAAAATAAAATCAGCTACTACTATTCAACCTTCCTTAAAACAATCGGTTATTAACTATAATATTACAAATTGCATTAACAACATGTCCACAGCGTGGACAACGAATTTTCGTTCTCCAGTAAAATAAAATAAAATCAGCTACTACTATTCAACTTCCTTAAAACAATCGGTTATTAACTATAATATTACAAATTGCATTAACAACATGTCCACAGCGTGGACAACGAATTTTCGTTATCCAGTAAAATAAAATAAAATCAGCTACTACTACTTTTAAGTTCTTTTAAGCTTCTTTCCAAAAGCTTTCATATTTCCGAAGACAATCTTCTAACAATGATAAATTCGATTTCAGAAAACGTAAGGGTACATTTAGTCTACAAATCTTTGGAAAAATAGATGCCATCTTACCTAATTTAATTGCAAATGCAATTTTCAGTCCTTGAATAAGAAATGTTATTAGTTTGCAATAAATGTTGAAAGTATGCCTTATCCTTTTCACACAGTTCCAGTAAATAATTCGCGTGTTTCCCCAGGTAGATTTTCATCATTATGTTAATAACGTTATTTTTCTTCTCCATCACATAAAGAGTATTTAAATTTGCAATGGCTTTAGCAGTATCTCCTGAAGGCTCAACAAAGTCTTCTAAGGAATCCACAAATTCATATCGGGTAGATAAAGACGTCGTTAATTGATGATGAAGGTCGTCAATCTTTCCGTCCCTTTCTCTTTCTTTTCTTTCACGAGTAAGCGTTTTGCTTTTTTTCTCCGTTTTCTTTCCTTATCAAAAAATGTAGGGTCAAAAATAATAGGAAATTTCTCCATTTGTTCAATGATGAAAGTGTTATATTTTATTTTCTTTTAAGCTCTTTAAGTATCTCTTTTTTTTTTTCTTCCTTCTTATCATTGGAAATATATCGTTTTGAAATTTCTGTAAATAACTCCGGAAACGTAGCAATAATGTTTGACTGCTCTTCGATAACTTCTTGTGTTGTCATGACTGATCACAGCGCAGCACACGATACAATGACAGACGAGAGAGATAAATGAAAAACAGTACAGCTGGCAGATATCTTAACGTCATACGGGTGTGCTGACGCATTAACAAGAATTAAAACAACTTGCCTAACGTACAATTAAAATCTCATTGTTTCACAGAGTAGTAGGCAGCTGTTTGTTCTTTCATACATTGTTTCCTTTCAAATGTTTGAGTTGGAGGACACAGCTCTTTACACTGAAATGCCTTTTATTCATAAATGCGAGAAGCAGATGTTCTCTACAATTGAGTGTTCATCTGAGTGCAAAGCAGTAGATAAATTGTAAGAACGCCAGGAGCGGTCATGATTTAAGCAATGAAAATTGTAATTCTCAAATTTTGAGATTCTTAACTTTTATGATTTTTTCGGTGTCCTGGAACGGTCATGATTTTGAGGGTAAAAATTGCAATTCTCAAATTTGAGATTTTGAAAAATTTGAAAATTGGGTATTTTTTAAAAACGCCCAAATCGAGCGATGCTCCTCTCTTTACCGATTTGTGAATTTAGGTCTTCATAACCTGAAAAAAGGGTTCAAATTCATGAATTTATGTCGTTTTTAAAAGAAAAATACACATTTTTGAAAAAAATGGTACTTTTTGAATGAACCAAATTCATGAATTTAGGTCTTAAAAACCTGAAAAAGGGTTCAAATTCATGTATTTAGGTCTTAAAAACCTGAAAAAGGTTCAAATTCATGAATTTATGTCGTTTTTAAAGATACTATTTTTTGAATTTTATGTGGCCTGGAACGGTCTTTTGCCCATTACTTATATGGGAATGACAAGTTTTCCGGATTGTTCGCACCCACATATCCAACAGAATCAGTTGAGCAATGGGCTTTTCCAATGAAAGCTGCCCGAATCACCTGATGGAAGAATCCCAGAACATAATCCAAATCCGGTGCAGTTCACAATGCTGTGAAGTAGTCCGCTCCAGGAGGGATAACACGGGAGGAAGTGCTTGGTGAGAATCCACTTTCCAATTATTGTTCAGGAATGCCGACACTGTCCACTGCGCTTCACATGGATTGCTTTCCAGCGTGGCCATACGTGACTTTTAGTGATCGCAGTTTCGATTTTGAAAGAGGATGATAAAATGTAAAAATCTCGTTTTTTCATTATTGCGCCGGATATGAGTGCGGGGCGAAATTCATCGGACGGACTGAAAGGGTTAAATGTAAGAAATTCGAATAAGTCAAAGGTCGTGAACACCACGTCGCTGTACCTGTGCGCCAAAAGACCAGGATCCATGTGCAAGTGGGTACTTTAGAAAAAGCTTGTACCCTTTTCCTTACCTTGTATGACATTTAGTGTGTTTTTTCTTAATCTACTTCATTGTAATATTCATTTGTATATATGAACAGAATTGTTTTTAAATCATTTCCACAAATCGGTCTTCAATTATGTCTGAATGGGAAAGGGGAATAACTATCTACAATTAATTGATGTTCAATAACGTGAATTGGAAACAAAAAAATCAAATATGGAAGACTTCAACTTGAAATAAATAGGAACTTTTAACTTTTAAGAAAACAGTTAGGTTGTTAATTTTAAAATGCTTGTAGCAGTCCAGGATGATATCATAATGTGTCATACACGACCAATACCATAAGAATGAGAAAGAAAAGACCTTTCGAATGATATAAGGTATGTGACCTATTCGATGGGAAAATCCTAGTTTGTATGCAATTGGTATGCAAGCAGACAAATGTTAGGATTTTTAAATTCACTAAGTTTTTAGGCCCATTCTTTAAAGACATGTTAGGCTCTGTAGTGATAGGTCATACATGGGTTTCATACAATTACACCATTAGGAATCAGCATGAAAAGAGCATTCGAATGATATAATTGTATGTACCCAATTTGATGAAAAAATTCCTAGTTGTATGCAAACCTGGTATGCAACTTGAAAAATTCCAAGTTTTTTTACAAAAATGTCTAAGTTTAACAAATTTTCAAAGTTAAAGTTTTACAACTAAAAATGACCCATAATATACAAAACCTTCTACACTTGACCGTTGACCTTCGACCTTTGACCTTCATTAACACTTCATACATCGGCGGGGGGGCCTCAAAATTTTCTTTCGGGCGCCATCGTGCCCCAGTCGAGAAAAATTTGATTTGACGCCATGGGGGGGGGTGAGCGCTGTGTCTCATGTATCGCGACTGCGTACATGATCGACTCGTCGTTGAGAGGATTCGTCGGCATTCGGCCATACAAGAACATCATCTTGCTTCCCTGAACCCTAACCCGTTTAGACCCCTAATACGCTAGTTGTCATATGAGTTCACCTCACTGGACGTCCTTAACCCTAACCTAGTATTTTAATTTTGATTATTTTGAATTTTTGGCTGCGAAATTCAAATTTTTCGAAAAGTCTTTAAATTTGAATTATTCGAATTTTGCGTGCGAAATTTGAATTTTCGAAAATTTAGCGCATAATTCAAATTTTAATGGTTCTATTCAAACCACACGTTTTATATCTTCAAATACGAGATCATCATATGACTATTAATAATAACATGTATATCAAATAATATATCAGTCCATCAGTTCATATTACTATTTGGAATTTCACTCTACTGTTTACATGTAGAAATCTTTCCAACACATATGATGGCACTTTCCATTTCTAAGGTTAACAATAAAACAGCTGTTTCCAATTCTTGTTTGAGTTCTCAATTTTGTTTGACCGTACCAATTCCAGGATGTGATGTCATAAGGTCTTTGTTCATAGTTGCTTTGTCATTTCAATATAATAAAGGAAGTTGCACACAAACGGAATTATTTTCACTCCATTTTCAAATTATTTAGTTGGTCCATGAGCAGACGTCGTTCTTCGTTCCTCCGTTCTCTCGGTTCTTACTACAATTCTCAAGTGAGTTTCATTGTCATGTTGTGCTACTTTATAGGATATTCGGGAGTAGGAACATTATTAAGTTTTTATATTCAATAGCTTTAAATATAGAAGCTTGGGTTTTAAGATAGAACCCTTTATGTTATATTATATTAACCATGTTTTTTTTTTAATTTTTCATCCTATATTAAGTCATTGAGTGAGAGACATGAATTATATCAGTTTAAATGTAAGTGTATTTGAATCAACAAGTTTTTCACAGTTTTGCAAATAAATAAAAAGATACCTAAATAAAGCCGTCATCCATTATAAATATTCAGTCTGTCATCTGCTAACAGATGTATGAAATTCAAGCTTGTTTAATTAATTAACAAATTGAGGATTGGTTGAAATTTTCGAAATTTCACTTTCATTCTATTATATTAATTTTGAAATTAAATAATAGTAAATCAGCTGTTTCCAAATTTAACAAACTCTTATGAGCTAACCCTTTTCGAATAAATATCTAATTTTCGCTTTCGGTTTCAATTTCAACTTCAAATTTTATTTCTTTCTCAGATTTCTCCAATATGAAAGTAGCACTTAATAGAGCTTTGTTGATGGTATATAAATGCGTTCTCGTTTACGAAGAGATAAAATTATAATCAATTTTTTTCCTATTTAGAAATGGTCCGACACGAAAGTATTGCGCGACAACGGTTGATCTTCCATTATTGTGAAACATGCCGACTACCTGTTCGACATGCCAACAAGAGTGGTCACAAAGACTGCACATTAAAACAGGATTTCACATACCTCTATTGTTTAACCTGCAAGACATACGAGAGGAGCAACGACCAAGGTAAACAGCGACTCAGCAATGGCCTTCATTGCCAAACACCACTCCTGTTGCCCAACAGAATGGCCAGAAAAGTATCAGCCTTACCTCCAAGGCAGAGAAAAAAGAAATTGGAGAGGCTTTTTAACAAGGACAAAAGGCCGACTGAAGGCGTGCTCTCACAGAGTGGACGAGCCTGAGGCAAAGAAAGCCCCCAAGTGCCGACACCTAAGAAAGTCCCCAAGTCTCGAGAATTTATTGATGAGACTTTGAGTGGTTTTGAGGTAAGTGCAGTCAATTCTAAATGCTAACTTGAACGGACAACTGACTCACAGTTGACTATAAGTAATGCTTCCTTTAGATTAAAATAAATTTGTTGTTAACACATTTCAGGACATGGTGATGCCCCCACCGAAGAAAGCCAAGGTGTTGGTGCAGAAGAAACTGGTCGTTCAAGATGTGAGATTCTATTTACTCAGGTTAGTAATCGTGTGCATAAAATTAAATCAATATTTCATAAATATTTCAGTGTGAGGTGCCCCGACCGCTGAAAGTCAGTTTCGAAGACAATAATGCGGTGGAAAACTTGCGAAAGGTAAGAAATTAATTTTCTTATTACTTCTTAATGGGAAATTGAACAAGAATTTCTATTTTAGCTGTTTCCAAGTGTCCAAAGGTATCCTGCAATACCTCGGTTGAATTCGCCGGAAAAGAAAACCATCTCAAGTCCCGTAAGTGTGATTTTCATGGTCTACGATTCGATATCAGACAACAATACCTGGAAAAAAACTTTACATGTATATAGTCTATGTCTATATTAATTCTCATTAATATCTATTTAGTTATAAAAACATTATCACACTTTCGCTGCAGGCTGTACGATCTTTGTCCCTTAAAAGACATCAGCGGAGCTTTCTGTCTACGCCGGCGACCACCACATCTATAGAGGATAACGAGGAGAGGCCTACTCCATCCATGAATCATCGGGCGATTCCTCGTCATCTGATGACGACGTCTCCACCACGTCGTCTCCAACATCCTCATCCGATGACGATAATTCGGTTGCAAATGTAAGTTTAATGCTTAGATGACTGCATCAGCAGAGAACTTTTCCATTGTAATTTAGAAACCCACTTGAGTAAAAATTTATTAATCTGCAATAGATCAATTTATCTTCTAGAATGATTCGATGGTTCTTTCGGAGGATGAAGGTGGATCGAATCGAGGGACAATCGAGCTGAAGGTATGTGAAATTCCACATTTGGAGTTAATAAATGTCAACAAGTTAATTTTAATTTATGTAATTGAATTTACATAGTGTTAATTTTAATTTTGATAAATGTTAACAATTGCAAATAGTTCATAAACAATTGTTTCTTTTCGTTTACAGGACTTCGTGATGCATGCATCACAGGAGGTCTCCTTCAGCAACATGCGGGCATCCCCGAGCTGGAGTGTCCGCCTGCCGCCGTCCCCAATGATCTGCTTGGCTCCATCATCCCCTGCACGTCTTCCCTTGCCGGTATCTCCTCCGAACCCATTACCGACGCCAGGTGCAGCTCCTTCCTCCCCGGTACTACTTCCCACAACACCTCCCCCAGTTGCAGCTCTACCAACGTCGGATGTGACGGCTCCTCTCCCAGTGCGGGATTATAACGTCGATTGGACGCAACCTCGACAGAAGAGGATATGCAGACCAAGTTGCGTCTCTGCCAGGAGCGCCTACAGCAGGCAGAGGAGCGGGAGAAGAAAATGAAGGAGGAGAACAGAGGTTTAATTGAATCTGTGAGGAACCTCACACAATCCAATCTCCTGTTGGCCTCCCAGGTTTCAAATAGCCGTATCCACGAAAAGTAAACTTTAATGCACATCGAGTGTATGAACAATGGAATAAAAAAAGTGAGACTGACTCACATGAACGACTTCAGCGTCTGCGCAAAAGGATGCAGTCATTTGAAGCTGAATCACAGCGGAATTGTAAAATGTGCCAAACTTTAACTTTTATCTTTCTTCATTTAGGAAAAAGAAATTATCAAACATGTTATGTTTTCTCTTTGCATCAGATGGGAACATAAGCTATTGGCTGGTGATGACGCTGATGTCATTAAATGTAGATGTATATAAGGCTTGCTAATTTCAATCCTCATCAATAATCATGGCTGTCTGCACCAAGTGTGGAAAAGTGTTCACTCTCATAGGCAATTTGCAACGACATGAAAAATTTTGTAAGTTAGGAAAAACGTATCAATGTAGCAAGTGTCCATATAAGACGAATAGGATGGATAATCTTAAGAGGCATAAACTTGTATGCAATAATAAACCGAATGATAGCATAACAGAGTCAAATTCAAATAATCAAAATAGATCTACTTCTAAGCCAACAACCAGCGCTTCAACTAACATACAAAACTTTATGCAATACTGCTCTCGGTGTGGCAAAACGTATAACTCTATAAGTAGATTTCGACAGCATATGAATGTACATAACACAAATAGTGAGATGAATATGCATAATAACTATGGAACTGTTAGTCTCAGCGAAAGCGCACTCAATGGCCATGCACGTGTGTATGATATCACGCCAACAACACCTACTGTGGACATAACATCATTCTTAGAAAGGATGCGTTCCATGTTAGGGAATTTAGTGTCTGACTTACTAAGGAGCTATCTATTGCGCGGTCGTCTGATTGCACAAATTCGTTATGTCCGTTCTAATCCTCAAGAAGAAGAAACTTTTCTCGCACACTTTACCTCATCATCCTCAAACTATATTTATGACTATGATGCTTGGGTTCAGGATCATCTAAATAGTCTAATAAATCATATTGAAGCCTTCACAAAAAAGGGTAGCAATTGGATTACAGATGATGTACAAAATATAGAGTTCAATGTAATAACAAGTCCAATACTGTCAGGTGGACAATCATTTCCTCTACCAAAGAAGTTAAAAAACTCTAAAGCTGTCATTAATGTTAATTCAAATGCAAATGATTGCTTACTATATGCAGTTTTATCAATATTGCATTATAATGAAGTACCTTATTCAAGGAATGAAGTAAAATCATTTAGTGAGTGGACATCTGAGCTAAATATGGAAGGCATTTCCACACCAGTATCAATCAAAGATATTCCAAAATTTGAGAAAAATAATGATATTAAAATTAACATTCACTTTTATGAAAATGGACTCAAAGATGTTCGTTACAATAGTAACTTTACTAGTAGGCAAACGGTTAATATTTTGCTAATTGTAAACAATGGAGCAGCACACTATTGTGGAATTCCAAAGCTGTCAAGATTGTATAGGAGAACTTTAAAAAGACATAAATACTTCTGCGAAAGATGCACTCAGTCATTCACATATAAGACAACACTAGAACGACACTTCCAGTTTTGTATTCGAGGAAAAGCACAAATAGAAAAAATGCCATCGGATCTAAAAGTACTAACAAGTAGCATGGAATATCAACTAAGTCCTCCTTTAGTAATTTATGCAGATATAGAGTGCTACATTGATAATAAAATACATAAACCTGCGGCCATTGGAGCTTATCATGTCTGGCATAATGCCCTTCAATCGAAATTTGAAAACAAGTATTACCTCTTTGAGGAGAAAATTGCATTATTAGTTTCTTGCACCACTTAGAAACTGTAGCCCAAGACTTATATGACAACCAATGTGCAACAACTAGGCAGCCAATGTCACTGTCAGCGGATGAAAAAGCACGCCATGACAATGCAGAATGTTGCAACAAATGTAAATCGAAATTCAGCGATGAAGTCATAAAAGTTCGTGATCATGATCATATCACCGGACGATATAGGCAAACATTATGTAGGAAATGCAATCTCCGGTTAAGACTTAACAGACAGGAGCTCCCCATATTTTTCCACAATTTTAAAAATTATGATAGTCACATCGTTTGCTATAAAGCGATTGGAAGAATGAAATCTTGGAAATTAGATGTTGTAGCAGCAACTGCTGAAAAATATATAACTTTATCCGCCAGTGTCCCTGTAAATGAATACAAAGGGAAGACATTATACTTTAAACTAAAATTCTTAGACTCATATCAATTTCTAAGTGCATCCTTGAGTGAATTAGCCAAGGGTTTGCAAACGTATGAGCATGTAGAGACATTAAGGGTAGAATTTCCACAATTAAGTGATAATGTTTTATATCAGAAGGGAGTGTTTCCATATTCATACTTCAAAAACTTAAACACGTTGACGGAAGACTGTCTACCACCACAATTTGAATTCTATAATGATCTTACTCGTGAGCACTGTTCCGATAGTGAATATGAACACGCTAACAAGGCATGGATTGAATTTAATTGTAGCACATTTGGTGATTACATGCTGGCATATCTGAAGTTAGATGTTTTATTGTTGGCAGACATATTTGAAGTGTTTAGAGCATTGAGTCAACGTGAGGATCAAGTCGACCCTGTACATTTTGTCAGTCTCCCACATCTTAGCTTTACCTCAGCACTAAATTTCTCTTCCAATGATCCCCCACACTACATACAAGATGAAAATTTGTACAATCTATTTGAACGAGGAATTAGAGGGGGTATGACTTTGACCAACATTCATCGAGCGCGTGTACGCATTGAAGAATTAGGAAATAATACACATGAAAGTCGACATTTGACCTACTTAGATGTTAATAACCTTTACGGTTCTTCATTCAGTAGAAATCTACCCCACTCAAATTTCAAATGGTTGAATGAAAGTGAATTAGATAATTTTTTAAATGAAGAAAATGTTCAAAATATAGATTATGATGGTGAAATCGGCTACATTTTTTATTTAGATTTAGAGTATCCTGCAGCCATTCATGATGACACTGCCGATTTCCCATTAGCTCCAGAAATGCAGATGATTGAAAAGAGAATGTTTTCACACTATATGAAAAATCTATATGAAAAAGTAAGACCAAATACACATTTTTCTTCTATCAAGAAACTTCTGCTCCATCAATTTGATAGGGAAAATTATGTAGTCCACTATTCAATTTTAAAATTTTACTTGACCATGGGCATGAGAATCAAGAAGATTAATAGTGGCATAAAATTCACACAAAAGCCTTGGTTAAAAACATACATTGATATGAACTCTCAAAAGAGGGCTCAATCAAACACTGACTTCGAAAAGTCATTCTACAAATTGAAAAATAATTCTTTATATGGTAAAACAATGGAAAATGTAAGGAGAAGGAAAAAATTTAAACTAGTCAACAATGAGAAACAACTACTGAAATTGTCAAATCATCCTCTCTATGTTCAACACAAAGTATTTGATGAAGATCTGGTTGGTATGGAAATGTACAAACCTTCAATAGTTTTAACCCATTACCGCCCAATGTTCCACTTATGGAACAATTTTTTGAATCACAATTATAAGCATAAGAAATATTTATAAATATCATTTAAGCATGCAGATATTAGAAGCATGATGTAAATAAGTTCAACAATGCCTGATAAAGCATTTTGTTTTAATTGGGTTCTGTCCACAGAAATTTGAAATTTCGGAAATTTTCAAAATTTATCCCTGAAACTTGTTTTCCCACTCCTGTCCATAAAAAAATAAGCTAAGTCAAACTTTTCTCGGATTACAATTTCTGCATTAGTCTGGTGACGTACAATACAATTATTTCATTTATCGTTGTTTTTCTGCGTTCATATTGAGTTTTAGAAATGTTGTTCCATTTCTGGAACATTGGACACTGCATGTATTTTCAATGTTCCACTAATGGAACATTGGACACTTAGGGTGTTACATTTTACGTAATGCGCTAAATAGTCAATGTCAAATCTGGATGCTTATCATAGTAAGTTATGCAACACATTCGTGTAGTGATTGCATAACTTGTAATTTTAACTTACAAGCAGGAACTTCAAGTTAGTCGGATCGCCTCAGATGGTATTTACGTGATAAGGGCTACGCTAAGTAGACTTTCTAAACTGATACTAATCAGTTGTTTCACATTGCATTTTCATTGAATCTTATTGTACTATCATCTTCATTTGGGATTACTACAGCAAATTTGACTTTGCTTACTATAGCAAAAAAAGTTCACCACTGCATCCTGGCCCTGAGGTAGAGATGTTTGCACCTCTAACTACGGCGCTGAGATACTTTACTAACACGAGCACAGTAGGAATCCACTTAATTGGAACCAATTTCACCCTCGTCTTACTTATCAATTGTTAGTACTTACTTATTTTCTTAATTAATTGAGTACTAATTTACGAGCGTAATTCCAGTCTATTTTTTTTTCAGACGGATGCCAAAGAAACTATTTTCAGTCGAAGAAGCTGTACAGCTATTGATAGAAAATTCTGACGAAGAATCTGATATTGATTTGGTAATTTTGCCACCTGAATCCTCACAATGTATCTCCGATGAAGATGACATAGCAGAGGATGATTTATTACCATCTAACATCAAAGATGTGACAGGTTTGGTTGAAATCCATAAACAGTCGGACGATGGAGAATGCTTAATGGCACAACCGAAGCGTAGGAAAGTATCGCATCATTGGGAGAAAAGCTGTAATTTTCGTAATTCGTTACCAGAAGCTGAAGTGACGCCCATTGACGAAACTTTCCCACTACTGGTGGATAAAGATGCAATTGAATTATTTAGATTATTCTTTGATCCGACCGTTATAGATCTCTACTGCACACAGACGACTTTGTATGCCCACTTACAACATGGATTTTCATATAAATGAAAATGGCTATCACAGTGGCTATCACAGTTTACCACAAGAACATCTATACTGGAGTACGGACGAAGATGTAGCAGCACCATTTGTCTCCGAAAAAATGTCAAAAAACGCTTTAAAGAGGTCAAGCGTTTTTTTCATTTAGGCAACAACGCGTCCCTTGGCAATGATGACAAGATGGCAAAATTAAGGGAATTTTTTTGAGATATTTCGAAAAAATATTCAGCAACTTGTATTCTTTTCAAGCAAATCGAGTCTGGATTAACAGATAATACCATATTATGGTAGAAATTATGCAAAAATGTACGTCAAAGGCAAACCGGTGAAATTTGGATATAAGGTGTTTGTCCTGGCTTCGTCATGCGCTTATCCGTTCGATTTCGAAATCTTTACTGGGACGAAAATTGATTCCGAATTACCACTTGGAGAGTCTGTCGTTCAAACATTGACACGGTGTCTTCCAAATAAAAGTGAACATATAATCTACATGGACAGATTCTTTTGTTCAACGAAAACGTTCAGACAATGTAGAGAAGAAGGATTGCGTTGTACAGGCATTGCAATGGAATCTCGAATTGAAAAATACCCAATAATGTCTAAAGCGGCAATGAAGAAGCTTCCTGGAGGTTGTCACATTGAATTTTCAAACGATGAAGTTGTTGTTTGCCAGTGGAACGACAGTCGTCCAGTAGTTGCCATCAGCAATTTCGAATCTGTGAATCCCGTTCACAGTGGTAGTCGCTGGAGTAGAGCCGATAGAAAACGCATACCAGTGCCCATCCCCCATTTGATTTATAATTACAATCAATATATGGGCGGCGTGGATCTTCTTGATCGATTCTTGAGCGATTATCGGTCTAAGCTAAGAAATAAGAAATGGTGGTGGAATATTTTTGCCAACTTTTTGAATATGGCCGTAGTCGCTGCATGGCGACATCATCGTAGTTTGAAAGGAGAAATGAGCCACCTTCAATTTCGGAGGTAAGAATAAATAGAATAACAAACAATACATTTAGGCCTACATGTGTTGTGACTACGTAGGGGGTGAATAGTCACACGTTGATAACATATACATGTATAAGCCTGGAAGGATTTTCTTCTATAAAAGGCCTGGTTTAATTAATAGGGATCAACATAACTAGATAAACGTGCAATGACCAATAGTAAAAACTACATTTGTCTTACAGGGCGATTGTTCGATCACTCATGGCAAAGACACCGAGTAAGCTACAACATCCAGGACCCAGCAGGACCCCTTCTCAAGCAGAAAGAGCAAGCAATTTTCACTCTGATAAGCAATTATATCATCTGATAAACAAGGACGTTGTAAAGTATACAAAAAGAACACAAAATGAGAGTGCTCCACTTGTGGTGTCCTTCTTCATATTGACTGTTTCTCAAATTTTCATTCTTAAGCATTATATAGTCAGAAATGTCCAATGTTCCACTTATGGAACATCAATGTTTATGATACAGAATTTATCTTTTTTTCTAATCGTCATTAGTTTGTAGTTGCTTCAGACGGTAGAAGTTTTTGTATAAAAGAAAATTTTAAAAAATAATTGTTTTTCTATTCATGGGCAGTATTGGGTTAAATAAATTAATATATGTTGGTCAAGCAGTACTTGACTATAGTAAGTTGGAAATGTATCAATTATATTACAATGATCTAAAAGGGTGTCCACTGATAAATAGAACGCGGCTTTGTGGAGGTGATACCGACAGTTTCTTCCTATGTTAATACACATCACCATCTGTCCGTCTGGAAGATATACTTCTATACTTCGGTGAAAAGTTTGACTCTTCAAACTATGACAGTCATCACCGACTATACTCAACTACAAACAAAGCTAGATTAGGTTGTTTTAAGGATGAGTGTGCTGGAAAGTTGCTTGAGGCAATGATCCTACTAAAACCGAAAATGTATTCAATGAAATATCTAGACACTACGAATCATAGCATCAAGCGTGCAAAAGGAATTCAGAGAGCAGCAGTTAAAAAATTGAAACATGATGACTATAGGAGTGTCTATTATAGTGAGAATGATACAACTGAAGATATGACAATTATAAATTCAAAAAATCACATAGTTAGCACAAAATCATTTAGGAAGCGAGGTCTTTCACTTTGGGAGGATAAGCGCTGTTGGCTGGATAAAAATTTATCATTACCATATGGACACTACAGCCTAGGTCTTCCCCACCGTCGAAGAGAAGGAGATGCCTTCCTGTCACAGGTGATGTAGAATAAGTCTAAATAAAAACAATATAATATTCCACTTGTAATAGATCTTGCGATTGCTGCATCTTCCGACATGTAGCAACACTTACTAATACATAAGTAGTCTTACTAAAATTGAAATTTCTACATCTTTCCGATATGTAGAAATGATTACTAATAAATAGGTAGTCCTAATGTGAATGAATATGTGAAGAATTTGTACTCAACATCATTCCGATATGTTGAGCTAATAAAATAACAAACTTTAGGCAAACATTAAACTTAAATTTGAAACATAGCTTTCGGAACATGCCTCATTACATTAGAACATGGAAACTTAGTGACGTTCAAAACGTTCACATAACAAATTCTAAAAGAATAGCATTTCGTCATTCAATAGCAAATAGTGATCGAAAACATCGTGGCGTTTGCATTAGTATTGACTCATTGCCTTCACTGAAAGACTTTGCGGATCTCATTGACAACCATAAGACTCGGATCAAGATTCCTCTCGATGACAAGGTATGGATAAAGTGTGATTCATCAGTCAAACTATACGTCTGTTCACCAAAACGTGAAGATGTTGAACATCGATTTTTTCGTTTCAGTGACGTCACATGGGAAATCTTTACAAGGGAGATACTACCACAGATAACGTCATTCATTAAAGATGGAGGACATCAAACGGTTGGAAGTTGTAAATCGGATGTTAACTACAAAAGCAAACTCAAAACTCAATCTACAAGAGATCGAGAGGAATATACCCAACCGAAAACAATGGTTACTGATAAAACGCAAATTGAAGCCGACAACGAGCTTACATCTTGGAAGACCCTCAATGTTAACATGGAGGATTCAGAGGAAGGATAGATCTCTCACTATCCTATTCTTTCCAAATGGAACAATCCAATGTATTGGAAGGGTCATGGAGGGTGATCTCTCATATCTACACTTAACTTTGGAACATTTACTTGGTGATTCATTATCTGATTGGAAAGTGAAGACAATGACCGTGTTATGTGAATTACACTATCACTATGATTTCCGTAAAGTTACATCATCACATAATCTAACTTATGAAGTGGAGCTATTTCCAGCAGCTCAATTGACTAACTGGCATCCATATCATGTTCATGTGTTCCATAATGGAAAGATTGTGATAACCGGCATTAAAGACATAAGTGATGTGCCTCCCATCATATGTGATTTGAAAAAATGTTTCATGAAAACCAAATTGTAGATTTTGTATATATGTGAATAGATAATGAAATATAAACATATTTTTTGTTTTCCTTATAAACCCTTGTTTTGGAAAAAAAGAGAGCAAGTTAATGATACAACATAAAACTTTATTTCAAAACTGTTTCAACATATTTAGTAAGAATTACATCATTTTTATCACAGTTTTTTGAAAATAGTTCTAAAGCACTTTTACAGTTATTTTTTAATGGTCTCTCATTGACAAAATAGAGTACATAGCCACCGCACATTAGAGATGTATTACTTTGAAGTGGGAACGATGTCACTTTCCTAACAGTCCAGGAGAACCTGTTCATCCATAATGCGATATCATGTAAACGAGGTTGATTAAGAGAGTCAAAATATTCGGCCACTTTATAACGATTGATGTATACAGCAATCCAATGTTTTCCGGGAAGATTGTTGGTATCCGTATTGATGATAAGCGAACAAGGATAGAAAGGAATTGAATCAGGTAAATTATCTCTAGAAAAGACATTGAGAAATATTGTCTTGGAGTAGGGATGAGCTTTCCTCATTTTCCTCAAGATTTCTATGTTGCTTAAGTTACTCATCTCTGATAGCTGACAGTCACGTCTCTCATTCTTGTTATCTCAACTTTGCTATCATACATAGCATAAATGAGACAAGTAATTGTGTTCTTCAAAGGTGACTCAAATGATACCTCCAGTCGTAGATTTCCAGGCTTTGTAACTCCTACGCTTTCACCACCTAGATCTGCATCTGCTGTGAGGTTGTACATAATGAAGAAGTAGCCATTCTTGTACATATTCATTGTAATTCCATTTGAATCATCTGTATTAAACATGTTGAGGGCGGTGAAAGTAGAACCATATTCATGTGCGAATTTACCATCTTTGAAATTAGGCTCATATGCTTTGCAAGATACAAATTTCCCATCCTGATAGAGTGCTAGTTTGCTAACATTAAAGTGTTGGAAATTGAATGGATTCTTTTCAAAAGCACCAATGAATGCCTCATTTTCCACAAATGTGATATACACCGCCTTTGGCATTGCAGTGGGAAAAAGATTTGGGTAGGCATGTGAGGATGATCCCGCACCAATTGTGAAGTTTGTCACACACTGTGATTAACTGGATATATTGCATTGTTTTTCCTCAATCCTGTCGCATGCTCGTTGATGACTGACGGGTTCATTGTTACTCGCCTTACATTGAGCACGGCATTACTTATGTTGACTTGATAGTTTGTAGCTCCAAAAGCCATTAACGCCAACTCAGGATTTGCACGAATAAATTTTATTTGCATTTTAACCTGTGATAGCAGATATCTAGATGGACGAAGGAAATCAAGATAGATGGGTCCTTTCAAGTATAATTCCTTTGAATCCGCTGTTAAATCCATTCGTCTTTTCAACTCTGTATTTGAGACATCATCAAATTTCCCTTGATGATCATCATACCACCCAGAAACTTGCAAGTGTGACTGTTTAGCTTGCTTTTGAAATTGAGTCATTGTATGTATATATGCTCCATATGGATATGCTCGATCCCCTCCTTCAATCTGTTTGTCTTTCAATATTAGATACACATCTGAGAACAGACTGGCAATAGGAAGATTTGCTAATCCCACTTTATCCTTGGATGAATCGATATTTGTACCATCAGTCTTCTTAATTTGTATACACAACTCTAAATCAATGGATTGACAGTCAATATAATCTTGAGGATTGGCAGGTATATCAAACTGAATAGGCTGCTGGTTACCATCGATATTTGTTGTGGGGACTATGTCTACAATTGTTGAGGAGATGATGTCTGTCTGATGAGGGGGAGAATCGAAGAAACACAAAACTGAATTGATACTCTGCATCGTATTAGCTTTACAAATATGTTGTCTTCCTTCGTTTTGACTTGTTTCTAGTCGCTGTGGAATTTCGTTTGCGCTTTCTTGTTTTCATTCGACGTCTAGATTTAGAACGTGCTGCTCTAGTCGGCTTTTTACTTTTCCTGCGTCTTTGCTTAGTAACTCGACCGGATCCAACTTGTCTTGACTTTCCTACGCTTCTTCCGAACTGTACGTCTCGTCTTTGTTAAATCATCTAATGCGTTTATGGCAGATTGCTGCGCGCGCATTTTCATAGATTCACCGATATCCTCACCTTGAAGCGCATCAGCTGCAACATTTGCACCAAAATCTAAAGCCCTGCTTCCAACACGCTTCATGATTGGTACGCCATACTTTTTGAGTGTTGGAAGAACCATACGTCTTAGTGCGCCAAATATGCCTCCTCCAACTTGTCCTCT
The DNA here is from genome assembly GCA_907163375.1 of Prostheceraeus crozeri. NCBI lineage: Eukaryota > Metazoa > Platyhelminthes > Polycladida > Euryleptidae > Prostheceraeus > Prostheceraeus crozeri. Next base: position 84,102 of record CAJQUW010006030.1, on the reverse strand, counting down.
ACCTCCAACAAACACGGGATAACCGCTCTGATATGATGGTCTACTGTAAATGCCTGTCATTATGACTATTGAATAACTATGGAAGTCACAATAGCGTAAAGCCTTATTCTCGTGACCTAATATGTAGGGTCAAAACAGTAACACCACCACAGAACGGTACTACTTCTCCTGCGTCATCATGAATTGATATGTCAATTCTATTGATGAAATTTCGGCTGATTGGTAGATACATTGTGTTAAAAAATTCTCGATTGATTAGTTGCTTCCTTACGGATGAGAGAGGAAATGTGCGCAGAAGTGGGGCCTCAATGTCGCCAACCCTTGTATATTCAATAATGTTACAATAGACGTATAAGTTACTTATATCACGCTCTAGTGATGGGGCTGTATCGCCTATTGATGTGCCTTCATAAATAGTTGATTTTGAGAATCCCAATGTGGTCGTTAACACGCTATCCAGCTTGATAAGAGAGTTCTTCCCTACCTTTACAATCATGCGTTTCTTATGTGGGTCATAAGAAAAGTGATATTCATCTGCATCAAGGTAATCTACACCAAACTCATTTAACTTTGTACACAATTCAGATGGCGTTTTCAAGCTTTCAATGTTCAAATTAACTCTTTTTACAAGTTCACTGGAAGTAGACAATTCATCACCCAATATGTCTTCGCTGTATACGTGGATATCCCATGAAGCATTTGTTGATGCTTTGAGTTTAGAAGAGGACAATTGAACCTTGAATGTATCATTTAATTCTGTCAACCAAGGTGCGCTTTCAAGGCCCTTAAACATCGCAATCATTTCAGATCCGAATTCAATAACAGCGGACTCAGACTTTTCCAATGGTGTCTTTTTAGTAAAAACAATAAATTCTGCCTCCGTTTCAACAGTAAGTAAAGTTACTTTCTCTTTCTTATATTCACAAGTCATTAACGTTTCTGGCACTGATCCTTGAAACTTTCTTGCAAAGTCTTCAACACTTCTAATGAACTCAAATTTATTTTTTACTCGGATGCTCCTTTTTTGTAATGCATACAATGGCACAATTCTACATTGAAACTCAGTGACTTTCCTCTCCGAATTCCACCCACGTCCATTGTACCAATACTTGATGAGAAAGTTGTTCTGGAATACCCAAAAGTATGACTCAAATCCTTACCTAATACAAGAAGAACATGCTTCCCTTCCTTCATCAATTTTGTTGACCCCTTTATGACTGGTTTGTAGAATTTATTCAAAGTCAGCTTGAAGAGATCATTTATTCGTTCAAACATTCTACCGATTTCCTTTTCTGTATCTTGTAAGCTCATTGTGGGAACCTTAGAATCAAAAGTTGACGTTGCAAATGCCTTTTGAATTTTAATCATGTTTTGGACAGATGGTAAAGATGTTGAAAAAGGATGTAAAGTTAGATGATGAAAAGCCCATGTACCATGTAGACTATTTTGAAATATGCGAAAGCAATCATCCTTCTCTCGCACTTCTTTATGTAATTCAAAATAGTTGTTCTTTAGCAAACTGATATCGTTGTAATAAGTAATTTCAGTTAGAGCAACTTCATGGGGTCCATGTAGAGTAATTGGATTAGCGAATTCAACAGAGTATACCATAGTGGCCAAAATATTAGCCCACCCACTGAAATATCATGTTTTTGGTTTCCGTCTCATTTGGAACTAAAACTCAAAAAATATCCATCACTATCATTTATTGAATTCGAAAACAATCTATTTCATAGAAACATGATGTAAGAAGATCACTAGAATCAATATTTGGTAGGATAACCTCTGTTATCAAGGACAGCTTGGATGCGCGATGGCATGGATCTTACCAATCGCCGACAGTATTCCGGAGATATTTCGGAGATCCAAACAGATTTCAAAATCCGAAGATCACTTTCGGAAGAAGGACAATGAAGATTGACTTTTGACTTCATTACAGACCAGCAATTCTCGATGACATTGAGATCCGGGGAATTCGCCGGCCAGTTTTCCAGTAGTTGAAATTGATTATCGACGAACCACCTTTTAGTCACTTTTGATACGTGACAGGGTGCGGAGTCTTGTTGAAAGTAAGTCACTCCATGGATATTCATGTGCAATTTCACTTTCTCATCGAGAATTTCGATATAACCTTGAGAATTTAGTCGTTTCCCTTTCTCCAGGAATGCAATACCAGCCCGACCTTTGGCAGTAATGGCGCCCCAACACATGATTGACGGAGGATGTTTCACGGTTTTGATCGTAAATTTCGGATCGTACCTTCGGTTCGGTGGTCTTCGAATGTAGTTATATCCGCAGCTTCGAACTTGTTGAAATGTAGATTCATCAGTAAACATCACATTCTCCCACCAGTCCGGCGATTTATCCTTGTGAAGATTACAGAACTTGATTCGAGCCAGTCTCTGTTTCTCTGTTAATAACGGTTTCTTTGAAGGTCTCCTTGCTGGTAGATTGAAATCATCTGTTAATCTACGACGGATTGTGCGATCACTCACGGAGATGTTAAGTTCTGATGCAGCGTGAGCGATGTTTGCAGATGGCTTTGTAGGGTCTTTGGTAACAAGAGACTTGATGAATCTGTCCTCTCTATCGGTCGTACACCTCTTCCTGCCGGAAAGATAGCGATTGTTGGTTACCGGTAGCCCCAATGATTCTCGATCCAAGTGTCTCTTCACAGATCGCCGTGAAATCTTTAATCGACGTGCAATGTCAGCATGAGATAGATTCATTTTGGCATATGCACTTATCTGTCCTCGACAAAAGTCTGTGATGTCTTTCTTGCAACCCATAATGCGAAGAAATGAACGAAAAGTGGAATTCTGAATCATTTCCATTCTGATTCAAAAATTCGAAATTCAAATCTTTGATCACGTCAAATCGAAGTAAACAGATTTCACTGCATCAGACCATCATTAATGACTCATTTATGAAATCATAGATATCGTATTCAAATGAAAAGAACACGACAGAAGACGCTTAATCGTATCGCTTTATACTTTAGGTAAATCTAAGGGTGGGCTAATATTTTGGCCACTATGGTAGAGATGGTTTGTTACTTGGGAATATCTTGGGGTTGCTATTGCTTGGAAGAATGATGTTGAAGTTAGTAGACATGTTAAACTCATATATGGAAGAAGTCACATGCTATATTAGCTTAAAAGTTACGAGTGTCTCCCACCTCCACATTTTGTAGATCCTGGTACGTTATCCAGCTATTGAATGAATCAGGATATCCTTTCCATTTAACTAGATATTTCATTTGATTGCCATGACCTTTCCTCCTAATTATTTTGTCAATCATATACACCTCTTCACTTCTGTCTACTACTTGCAATTCATAAGAGTAAAATTTTCCTTCAATTGGATTGCCATGGTAATCTATTAATTTATACATGGTGGGTCTAAATTTTGTATTTACTTCATCCACAAAAAACTCTTCTTCAGTCCAATTAGGTAGATACCCCTTCTCAAATGTAGACTTAACCTTTGAAATCCGAACTCTATCACCAACATTAATTTTCTTTTCATTGGAAATGTTTTTCGCTTTCTTATCATACAATCGAAGCCATACATCCATCGCATTATCTGGGGTAACATGAACTGGTTTCATCTTAATGATTCGATGGTAGCTTTCATTGTAATTCTTAACAAATTTCTGCAGCTCACCTACCCAAACATGTGTATTTTTTGCAGTGAAATAGCGCCATATTTTTGTCTTCAGTGTGCGATTGAACCTCTCAACCATGGCAGCTTTATAAGCACTTTTGACACTAAACAATTCCACATTATGACTTTTAAGGAGACTTCGAACATGAGAGTTTTCGAATTCCTTCCCTTGATCGGTCTGTATTCTTTGTGGAACACGCCCCTCATCGAAAATGCTCTGAAAAGCCGCTTCAACTTCTGGTCCTCGTTTAGATTTCAGCGCACGTGCCCAAGCATAGCGAGATAAAATATCTATTACAGTTAAGATGTATTTATAGCCATCATTGTACTGTGATATCTGTTGCATGTCAGCCAAGTCCGCTTGCCATTGACTATCTATATTGTTAACAACATATTTTCTTGTTGGAAACCGCTTTCTCGCATTTTTGTGAAGAGTGTAAGTCGGTTGACTCCTCAACCACTTCTTGACTTTCTCTATTCCCACAACTGCTGCACGAGCTAGAACCTCCGGACAACTGAAACTTGCGGGATGATTTAAGTCGTAATAAATCTTTCTGAGTTTCACTGCTGTACTCATCGTCTTTGTTCTGATTTGCACGCGTATTACTCGCACAGCAACTGCTAACACAATTGATATCAACCTCTATGCCCTCTTCTGCTTTACCTTCGAACGCAGATTTCAAACAACAGCAAAATTTTGTAACGACATGATATGAGAAGGTAAGGCTTAATTCATTTTTGCTTAATATTTACTATACTCCTTCGCAACACGCATTGAGCGCCTAGTAGCTCTTTTTGGTTGCAGATCATCGGGATCATGAAGCTCTCGCTTGACCGCCATCGTAGGTGTTTTACTCTTTGATCCATCTTGTAAGTGACCCTTATCCAATTCATTCACAGTCGGTCCTCCAATAATATTGTGAGGTACATTTTGATCAGATAAAATTTTCTGAAAATATGACCACCCTTGTGGTGCACCTAGTTTTCGCCTTACATCTCTGACAGCATATTGTAGAAGGTCATCTATGTGACTATTTCTAATAACATCACCAGTTGTTTCATCTATTATCTCCCCTCTCTCATTGAACTTCACATGTGGATCAATAAAGTCAAATAGTCGCTCAGCGTGCACACGATATGGTCGAGGTGTTGACAAGGTTATAAATCGTCGCAACTTGTCACGAATCTGTCGCCTCTCGTCAATGTTTTCAGCTGCTAACTGCATTCGTCGATAGGGATCCTTAATCTTCTGAATTTCCATATCCTTTTGTGTTAGTTCCTTAAGTTGATTCGTAATAGGTTGATCTATATTTTTGACTTCCTGTGCACTTTGTAATGTAGTCAATTGTACATACTCCTCTTGAGGAATGACTACCATCTTTGAATACGACATGTTTGAAAATAATAAGGCAACAAAGTACATTGCTTAAAACTAACTGTGAACCGAGAAAACTGTCATTGGTTCAGCGGAATTAGGTATGATATTTGTTCGAAATCGAAGTCGTTCCGGACATTCCTGGGTTAGATCAATAAATAGATAACCATGTGGTTTCTTTGTTACATCTTCATATATTTTTGAAAGTACTTTAGGTTGTTGAGGTAATATCTGTCTACTGAGATGATGTATCTGACTGCTATCTCTTGGATTTTTAAATATTGCCAAATAATGTGTACTCAAACTTCTAGTTCTTTGCTCTTTCCCTCCATCGAAGATGTTTTGGGTGATGTAGATAATAAAAGCTTCCCTATGATGTGCAGTTTGAACGAACATTTCAGTTACATCCTTTGAAGATTTGCTTTCTCGAAATAGATCATCTAACACTAGTAAGTCACCTGCTTTGATATCCTCAGTTGATGGCAACCCTTGCTTCACCTCATAACCTTTCTGGCGAAGTGCAGAATGTAGTTGTGGTTGAAATATTCCATAATACCATTTGACTCTCTTAATTTCCTTGTTAAACATTTCATTTCTATATTGTAGCAATTCAGTTACAAATGTAGTTTTACCGGACTGACTTGGTCCAGCGACACACATTGTGCGATCAGTGAATAGACGAAAATCTGTCATCTTATAATTCTATTAACATTAAACTCATCATCCCGCTAATTTTGCTTAGAACAACAAAACAGACACATGTTCCAGATCAAGTTTATTTACATTCAGAATAAAAACTTTCAAGTTACATTTACAAATTAAAACATTTACAAATTAAAACATTTACAAATCAAAACATTTGTGTTTCCTCATCACAATTAGGATTATAGAAAGTTTTCAAGTCAGCATCTTGGCGCTTGAACTTCAATTGAGGATTCCCATCTTTAGATTTCCGCCCTCGCTTTTTGCTCTCTTCCTTCCCATCACTTGAAGCAGTCTTATCAATGTTAATTAAACATTTATCAATTGGTAGTGGTTCATGGACTAGTTGAAGAACCTTCATTTGTAAAGATGCGACTTTACCAGTCGAACCATGTGAGCCAATATAAAGTCCGGTAACGTGCACTAAGCCCATATAGCGGCCCCGTTTGAGATCCTCACATTCCATCGCGTTTGTAAAGAGATCGAATGCTTAAAAATGATCCGATAGTTTTAAAAACAGTGTATCGAATTCCGGCAATTCCTTATAACCAACTCCTTCCTCTAATGCCTTTCTCCAATGAGTGGGAGCACTTTCAGGCAGCTCAACACATTCTTTCGCGAAAGAGTCAATAGTTTTAAGAATCACCTGTTGCCATTTTGGAAAAGTCACTCGCATTTGTCTCATATTGCTATACCCTGATGTAGACATACCATTACTGTGGAAGAATGGAACTTGAAGATAAAAGCCATCACACCATAATTCAAGGTTTGAAAGTAGAATGTATTTCCAATCCCTTGCACCTTTCGTGTCGGACGAAGCTTCAAGAGATCTTGCTCAAAAGCGTCACCTTCCTCTCTGATTGTATACATTTTCTGAGTCATGTTTCAACAAGTACTAATTCGGAGCTTTCAACCAGCGCAAATGAATTGTCACTTGAAAGTGGTAAAATATCATTAAAGCGTCTTCCTTATATACACCTATATATGACTCATCAATCAAAGTGATGACGTGTCACTTTATGATTCGCTAACCTTATATTAACATTGCAGCAGTTGCTGCAATCCTTCCAAGCGGACTATTGATTACACCATTAATACTGTTTCCAATATCATTTAACATACGTACTTAGAAACCCACCACCACCGCGCTGAATTAAGTTTCGTCTTTTCTTATCACTACTCCTTGGATTTGAAAACTTTTTTATGCTATTCAAAGAGCCAGCATTCAACAGAGGCTTGTAGATAGGTAGACATTTGTGTATTGCAAAAGCTAAATCACGAATGAAATCATCACTTGAATTTTGAATCAATTTACACTTCTTCTTATTATCATGTATCCTGTTTAACTTTCGCAACGCCTTTTTAAACTGACTTGAAGGTTTGAAGGACCGTTTCGATTGACGAGAAGATGCCTTCCGTTTTACAGACATTTTTATTCTAATATGGAAATAGATAATACAATTACAATTTTTGCTTAGTACTTACAACATTATATACAAAAGTTTACAAGCATTCACACAGAGTTTGTTGCTGGTACTTATAAAATTACATAAAACGCTTAACAGGTTGTAGAGGGAAACTGATATACACTCACATCGGCTAGAGTCTGATTTGTAGCAGGTATGAGCTGCTCAATGTCTTTCATTAGATGTTTTGAAATTGGACAGCACATACAGCAGGGCTTTGAATGGAAAGTCTTTAAAATATTGGCATAGTATTCCCGCAAACTGATTACCTCAGAATGTCCTTGAGCAGCCACATTGATGCTTACTGATGGCGGTCCACTGAACAAGTCTAGTTTGCATTTCTCACCCTTCTCGTCATAGTAGCTGGAGGTGATAATGTCATGGAGACATGTGTTGAGTTTCCGTTGGATACTGCTGCACCAACAGCGAGAGTATTCCGGTACAATCTCTGTTTGAGCTAGTGGGCGAAATACTTAATTGAGCCAAAACCTTGCAACTCGTGTAAGAGCGTTGTTCACGACTCTCATCAACATTCTCTGCACCACAACGTCCTCTCCCCAGCGGAAATACTTCACTATTTCCTCCATCAGATCCACCAAATCCGCTTTATAGCCAGTTACATTCACGGCAGAATAAAATATATTGCCGGTGAAGAGTTGACTTCGGTAAATTATTGAAATGGGAATGTTGGTACTGAACGACATGCTGATTGACATTGTATTAGCTTCAAATTATGCTTGAAATAGAACGGTACAACGTCCTCCTTATATAGAAAAGTCAAACAAAGACACAATAGTGACCAATCACAGACCTGCATGATGACTCATCATGCACGATATACAGTGACTGTTGAAGATATTTCTTCATCACAAAGGGGACAAGATGAAGTTTCAAAGGGTACATAACATGTAGAACACATAACGCTATGAGAACATGGCAAAAAAGAGAAGGGATCGTTCCTCTTTAAAACATTTAACGCAGTTCCGTTCACATAATAATTTAAATGTCTCTTCTTCTAATTTCCTTCTGAAGTCACTTTTATTGGTAGAACTTTTTATTAAAACACTGTCAGATGTTTCTTTCTTTCCATATCGTTCCAATTTGATCCTCCTAATTTCACTATCATTGCAGTGTAGCATGGAGAAATCCTCTGTCCACCTACGATCCAAATTGTGATTCATAGCATGCTCATCTAGATCCATTAGTCGATCAACTAAATCACCAGCGTTGATATTTTCACTGAGATTTGTTACAGTTTCTATAGCTTTGAACGAATATCCAAGGTCTCTTGCGACAACCCACGACGTTGGGATACTGGTCATCATTATGTATGTCATCAAACAACTATCTCATATTTATAGCTTAGTTTGTCTACGTAAAAGGACAATCAATGTGTCATCTTGATTACAATGGTTTCAATAGTCACAATAGTCGAAATTGAGCAAACCCATTCAAAATAAAACAACGGACGTCTATCGGTACGTACCCAAGTGCTCAGAACCAAACCACACAAGTTCGATCATAGACGTTCCGAAACACAGTGTACTCAACCGAGTGTTCCAAACACATGTACCTATCCAGTAAAACAGATCTCATACTAGTTCCTATTCATAACACTGAATTATACATGTACCTATCCATGTACCTATCGATAACTAAATTATACATGTACCTATCCATGTACCTATTGATAACACTAAATTATACATGTACCTATCCATGTACCTATCCGTCGCAAGTAGGGCACAGTTTTCACTACTAATGATGAAACAGCTTTTATTTCAGTCGTACAATACTGAATATTTGTAGGTACTCGGAGGGATCGATGTGTTGAATCAAATACAGTGCGCGACAGCAAGTTGGAAACTTGGCATAAATCTACGGACACGTACATTTTTCAACACCTTCTAAATATTTTTGCTATTAAGAAATATCGACAAATTTATAATCATCTGAAAGAGAATTTTTGAATCTATCATTTGAATGTTGTTGAATTAATTGTTTTTGAAATTGGTGGTTCCTAGAGGACCATAAACCCGAAAGCCCCAAATTTTTTTTGACTTGTTTTGACAAGCACATAAATCAATTTGAAGCATTCTCTTTGTAATATTCAAAACCGTTACAAGATTGGCATTCAGAAAATATATAGTTTGACAGTGTTTTCTCGAAGTTTATAGGCAATATTTTGAAAGTAGTATAGATAGAAAATGTGACGATTTTTTCATTTTCAGAATGTGTTGCGATAATAACAGACGCATAACATAACATAACATATCGCTGTTAACTAACTGGTGGTATTTATTTACTGCAAAACTAGTGTTTTCTGCTTTTGTTGGGTAAATTTAAGGACCGTCGAAGAAATATTCTGAAAATGAAAAAATCGCCACATTTTCTAACTATACTACTTTCAAAATATTGCTTATAAACTTCGAGAAAACACTTTCAAACTATATATTTTCTAAAAGCCAATCTTGTGACGGTTTTGAACATCACAAGGAGAATGTTTCAAATTGATTTATGCGCTTGTCAAAACAAGTCAAAGAAAATTTGGGGCTTTCGGGTTTATGGGCCTCTAGGAACCACCAATTTCAAAAACAATTAACAATTGAAACAATTAAAAACAATTTCAACAACATTCAAATGATAGATCCGAAAATTCTCTTTCAGATGATTATAAATTTGCCGATATTTCCAAATAGTAAACAATTTTTAGGTGTTGGAAAAAATACGAGTCCGTAGATTTATGCTAAGTTTCCAATTTGCTGTCGCGCACTGCATCTTTATCGGAGATATTTTTCATACAAAAATCAATAACCCGAGCATCATATGGCTTTTAATAGAAAACTTTGGTAGTTAAAGGTATGACATCCGGCGCTTTGCTTCGCTCGCACCGGATGTCACACTTTGCGGGATTTTTCAAAAAATTACGTAGTCTATAAATTTCAAAAATTTAGGTAGTCTCCAAATATCGGAAATTTAGGTAGTCCAAAAAATATCACGTGGTCTAAGAATATCACGTAATCGAAAATTTAAGTTGTCTCAAAATATCACGTAATCGAAAATTTAAGTTGTCTCAAAATATCACGTAATCGAAAATTTAAGTTGTCTCAAACTATCACGTAATCTAAAGAAAATCACGTGGCCGAAAATTTCACGTAGTCGGAAATTTAAGTTGTCTCAAAATATCACGCAGTCTCAATATACCAGAAGATTGTATTCAAAATATTTATTCAAAATATTTCTTTAAAAATGGAAACCTCAGAAATGGAAGAAACCTCGACGGGGACGGCGACGAAAATAGAAGGAACCACGAGAATATATCCTTCGTTATCTCAATTAAAAATAACTGAATTGAATAAAGAAAAACACAAGGATAGAGTTAGGTATATGAAAGATTAGGAATCACAATTATTATTAAGATTATCAAAAATTAAGAAAGAGATGGTCTAAAGTTAAGAATGTCACACAAGGAATTGGAATGTCTGTTATTGTTACTGCTTTGCACTTTGATGAACACTTAATTATAGGGAACAGATGATACCCGCATTCATGAAACAATGCAGTATCTTCCCGAATTCATAAACCATTGCATTACAGATCAAACAGCTGTTGCCCGCACTTATTTCTTTCTCTTTCCCCCACTTGCCAACTGCGCCGCCATTTTTCCATCCGCGACCACATTTGGATCCAAAACCGCTTTGGAATACAAAACTGCTCAGAAATTGGCAGCGATTCATTGGTTACTTGAACGCTATTGTTTTAGAAAGTTACAATTGTCGCGTCAACGTTGTCATAGGGATTTATTTCATTGATGCTTATAAACTATATGTCATTTAACAAATTTTAAACTTATCTCAGTTCGTTTGAAAGAGAGTACTTGCGTATAGCGTTGACAAATCATACAGCTTCGATCGAGGAGGAATTTACTTCGTGATCACAACATTGGTGTTTTGTTTCAAAATCTTGGTGAAAGAAGGGTCAATTTTAGAATTGACAAAGAAATACTACACCTTATTGAAAAGAGACAGAAATTATTTTATGATATGAATAGACAATTATCAGAAGTGGAGGAAGAAAATATTATACAGCAAACAAGTCAACCTATTAATATTGAAGTATCAAACCCACCAACATATGAACAAGTACAAGAACAAATGCGAATAGAAGAGCAACAACGGCAACAGCATGCTCAAATAAAAGAAGATAATCAAAAACACCAATAGTTGTAACGTTTAGATTGAAGTTTGAAGCTTCGTGGGAATCTGCGATTCTTTATTCTTTCAACCTGCAGGCTAATGTATTCCTTTTTGTTCTGATGAATAAAGATTTATCAACTGTCAACGTCGTTGTCACTTTTCAGTCTTCACGTAATTAACTAACAAAGAAAATGACAACTACATCTGAAAAGCAAGTAAGCAAGCAGTGATTCAATAACTATCTAAAGCTCAGTTTTTTCTAATTCATTTTGAGAAGTTCATGAAAAAAGGAAATCTGTTAAACGATGTAACTTTTTAATTAGATTAAATAAAATCATTTCAAAATCGAATAAGTAGTAGGGAAAGTCATCATTATGCGACAGTTTTTTATGTCAATCCCCCCTTCTGACTTCTAGGGGTCCCTATAAGAATTTTGTTTATTATAAAATGTCTAGCATTACCGAATTCTTAAGAATATATGGCAAACAAACAACAACGAATTTTTATCTAAAGAAAATTGCTAATCAATACGGAATAAAGAATTTTCACATATTGATGAGAGACGAATTAGAATTCCTAAAAAATAAGCCATCTATAAATTTCATAACAAATCTTCACACATCAGATGAAAAAGGAGTACATTGGTCTGCGGGTATGTCTAATAAAAATGGTGACAATTACTATTTCGACCCTTATGGATTGCCTCCGACAAATGAAGTCAAAGCATTACTTGGAAATGGAATTTATAATAATTTTCAAATTCAAACACCAGGAACTACTTATTGTGGTCAATTATGTCTATATGTTTCGTACAAATTACATAAAGGAGTACCATTTCTTGATATTATGTTAGAATTGAATAAGGAAATTTAATTCTCGAAACGTTAGTTCCAATTACTGAAATTAAAGTTCAAGCGAGGCTAGCTAAAGCGCCACCTAAAGGCTAAAGCTCGGTTATTTGTAATTCGCTTTCATAAAATCGGCCTCTGATTTCCAGATCATCTAAATCTTTGATTTCGTAAGAAATCAGATAAATTTGATTTATTTTACAAACTTCAAATATTTCTTTAGTCCAATAACCAACAAAGCCTTTTTCAAATTTATTTTTATACATAAATATTCGTACCCTATCTCCAATTTTAAATTTCGGCTTACGTTTCTGTAAATTCGGATTACTCTCATTCGAACAATTATTTTCGAACATTTTCTTTCGTATCAAATCAGGATCGTCAGAAGCATTCTTTGGAGTTTCTTCAATACCTGAATGAACTTTATTATTGTACTGATCTACAATTCCTGGTAATATTTTTAACCATTTCTGATTTCCTTGTTCTGTAAATTTCTTGAAGATCTTACCTTTTAATGATCTATTAAATCGCTCTATTAATACAGCCTTTCCAGCATTTTCTGTAGAATTAGCGGTTTCAAATAATGGCTTAACATTTCTGTTATAAAACTCAGACCCTTTGTCAACAAACAATTTCTTTGGCTTTCTATTACTTTATTTAAAGATTTCTTCAAACGCATATTTAACTGACAGACCACTTTTGTTTTTGAAAGGCTTTGCCCAAGCGTATCGTGTATATGAATCTATAACGGTCAATGCGTATTTATAATCAGAATCATTCGGCATATGGATTAGATCAGCACTCCAAATATCATCTTTATTAAATACTTTTACTTTCAATAGATATTTAGTCCTTCTGTATTCCTTGTGAATTTCGGAGGCATAAGTTCCACTATGCCGATCTAGGTCATTCGACATTTCGGATGCGTAGGTTTCAGAGTTATGAGTTTTGTCTAAACCCTGTCCGAATAATACTTTAGCTTGTACAGCTTTCTTAACAAAAATTCTTCCAATTTTTTCTCTAAATGTAGGATTTTTAATACTATCTAATTCTTCTATCATTTTCCTATCAGCTACATGACGAGAACTTAGGTCATGATTTCGATAAGCTAGATCGTGTCTATAAGCTGCTGCATCTACTCTGTTTTTTGGTTCTTCACCTGGTTTTGGATTATTATTCTCATGTAGTCTTAAATCTAATCTTGTACCGGGGCCAGTAAAATTATGTCCAGGTAAATGTTTCTCTTTCGAATATTGACTCCAAATAAATCCAGGAAAGTTTTCTAATGTATTTTTTATGTCACCTCCGGAATGAAACAAAGTTGAATCACCTCCGCTATGCTGACAATTTGAGGTTTTATGTACTTTGAAGAGATAATTCAATGAATCTAAATTAGAAATTTTTAATTTAATTAAATTTTCGAAATTTGTGGAATCCATTTTTATAGATAAAATAAAATAAATGTTTTACCTAGTCGGACCAAAGGTCCTCAGGTTACTAACCTATAGAACCTTGTTCAGAGGCTTTAGCCGTTCGGACCAAAGGTCTTCAGGTTACTAACCTATAGAACCTTGTTTAGAGGCTTTAGCCGATCGGACCAAAGGTTTTGAGGTTATTATCGAATCATACTGGGACTTAGATATATTCCCGAACCATCTCTAGTTTCTTTAATTTCTATTAAACCATCAACATCATGTAGAATGTTTTTGAGAACTCGTTTTCTTCCATCAACTAAATTTAATTTACTATTAAAATTATCTACTACTCATTGCCTCCTAGCAACTTTCTATAACTCTCTATTATGACGCTTTTGTTCTTCTAATGCTGCCTTCTCTGATTTATTTTTATTTACTGCTTGGACAATACCAGCTGTCCCACCTGCAACACTTCCTGCTGCTGCTATGCCACCTATTATTAGTGGAATTAATGGGAGAATTCCACCATTCTTTTCTTCTTGCAATTTAATATTCTCTATCATTGTTTTACTTATGTAATACTTCTTTTTGTTAATCGTAATAGTTTTCGGTGTATTTTTGTCAACAATGTTACGTAATTTCAATTCAACAGTCTTATTATTATTACTTTTCGCTTGCGACATTTTTAATAAAAAAATTTTAAGATATCAAAAATTTTAAGTTATCAAAAATGTTAAGTTAACAAAAATTTTAATTGACCGATCGGACCAAAGGTCCTCAGGTTACTAACCTATAGAACTTTGTTCAGAGGCTTTAGCCGATCCTAACCATCTTTCCATTAGGAATTTCAATAGAATATTTTACATCTTCTAGCAATAAACCATAGGCCATCAATGAAGTTGTGGAATCTTTCTTTTCAATATTAATTGCTACATCACAACCATTTTTAATAATATCTTCAGATTGTGCACTTAAATCGAAACAGAAAACAGGATATAAATGTCTCCAATCTCCAGACGTTAATTGTGGTTCAACTCCAAATTCTATACAAAGATTTCGATAAGCATCATATCCTTCCATAAATTGATTATTGGTATCATCGAATCTTAATGGATCAATTGGATATCGGGTTTGATTTAAAGCAACTTGTAAACTTCGAATTGTATTAATATGGAAAAGATTATTGTTCTTATCAAAGTTGGAGAATCATTTCTTTGAAAAGTTAGTAATAAATATCTTGGAGTATTCGAAGTTCTAGTAAAATGCCAGTTAAATCTTTGTTCGGAAAAAGTTACTGAACTAGCAGTACGCTTTAGAAAATTTACTGGAATTGGTTTGTTAGTATTTAATCTATTTGCAATAGTGTGACAGTTGCATGCTTTCAGCCTCATCAGCTGATTGTGGATAGGGATCCCATCTGTTTGAATATCTCCCAATATAACAAACTCTCTTTTCCCAATATTTGTTATCCCATGGCTTTGTAGAACGTCAAAAGATTTTGTGTCAACTTTTTACAGCAATCATGCATTGTTGGGTTTTGTTTAAACTGTTTCATGTCCTGTGTTCACGGAGTGAACTGATATTCACCTATTGTTCGATATCATATAAATAAAGTGTCTCCACACAGACAAATCACGGACGTGTGAGAGTTAATAAGACTTGCTGTCTTCTAACTCAGTATCTCAGAGTGGGTTCTAGCAAATAGCTAATTCGACCTCTAAACTAGGAGTAATATGTTTTATCAACCATTCAAGTCTATCAATTTTTAAATATGCCTTTTTTCCAGTCTTACCGTAAAATATTAATTCATTATTTGCTGTACGATGAATTATTATTTTAAATTTTAATTGACATGATATTTCGTCATAATCTAAATATCCGAATAATGGAGACAATGATTAATTTGCTGTCTGTTTACTTTTCTTGTTAAATTCACGTCTTTCTTTATATACACTATTGTTTGTTTTATTTAAATGATTTGCAATATTTTCTACATCTTTCGCAATTCCTGCTGCATCTGTTCCAGTGTGAGTTAAATCATCTATAATTATACCATCATTAGTATCAGAAAACCAACCTTCGATTTCATACTTTTTATTATTTTCACCACTTGTTACAAATCTAAGCATTGAATCAATTACACCTGGAGAATCACTTATTGTTTCTATATTTTGAGTTGCAACATCCAAACGCATTTGTGTAAATAATCTTGGAAAGAAATTATTCTCTAATGCAATATTATCGGTTTCTGGTAATGGTGTTGTAAAATTGGCATCACTATATAAAGAATATTCACAGTGTAAAAATGAATCAGGTAAATATAAATAGCTCTGCTGATTATCAACTTCAAAAATTAAATCTCCTCCAGTGTTTACTCTACTGGAAGATCCGGGATTCATAGCAATTCTTATATAGTCATTCTTTTTTTGATTATAACTGACGAACGGAGGATCGTCTAATCTAAATTTATTTTCGATAAGCGAAGACATTTTTATAAAAAATAATTTGACTGTTTTGTTTTTTCTCTCACATAGATAAAATTTCTCACACACAGAAAAAAGTTTCTCACACCCAAAAAAATTTTTACTAAAATATAATTTTTGAATTTTGCTAAACCAGCTCCGCTGTTTACATTATTACCTCTTATTTCTTCAATTGAACGAACCGTAGGTTCTATGGCTACGCCTGATTTCTTCTCATGTTTACTATCAGACCCTGCAGCTATGTTAGCAATTTTGTTTTCTGTTTTTTCTGAAAGTTTTTTTAGTTTTTTTAGTTCTTCAGAATCATTCTTAAGTTTACGAATGGTTTCTAGTCGTTTTAATTCGTTTTGAGACTTAACAGCATTTGATATTGCACTAGCTTTACTACCTACAGCAGCTGCTCCTTTTGCAGCAGATGTAATCAAATCTTTATTATTTTTAATTAAGTTAACGATTCTTCCCATGCCAGAAAAGATGCCAGCTCCGCTGTTTATACTATCTCCTTCTTTTTGAACTGTTTCTACATTGTTATAATGGTAAACAGATTTCATAGATGGTTCATTTGCTATTTTTTGATTTGAAGCAAAATGTTTAAGATTGTGTTTATAAATTATAGGCATTTTTTAGGAATAAAATTCACTTTTGGGAAAAAATATTTACGTTAAGATTTACGTTTAGCATTGGTCAGTAACCTAAGGACCTTTGGTCCGATTGAGATTTACGTGTGTGATCAAGATTTACGTGTGTAAATGGACAACAACTTCGTGATAACTTTATTAATTTTCTGTTGCACTTT
Organism: Prostheceraeus crozeri; assembly: GCA_907163375.1. Lineage (NCBI taxonomy): Eukaryota > Metazoa > Platyhelminthes > Polycladida > Euryleptidae > Prostheceraeus > Prostheceraeus crozeri. Next base: position 67,155 of record CAJQUW010006030.1, on the reverse strand, counting down.
ATCTATTGCGTCAAGCAGCGTGTGATGTATTTTAATTTCTTTTTCTATTAACTTGCATTTTCTGCTGATTAATCTTCAACGCCGTTTTAAGAGCATTCAATTGAACTTTAAGAACACCTAACTGATTTATAACAGCATCTTACTGTTCTTTATTTCCTTTAGAGTTTTCTTGTAAATTTTTCTTTAATTCATTTTCTAAATTGATTTTAAGAGTTTTCATTTTATCAACTTTTTGATTAAGTGAGTTTACTTCATTTATTATTCTATTCATCTTTTTCAATTGTTGAGTAATTTTAAAACTCAATTCATCAACACTTTTTGGAATGTAGCTTGTAACTTATTTAATTTTTTTAAATTCCTTCAGGAAGTTTTTCTATTTCATCTTCTAATTGTTCTTTCAATAGTTGTATCTGATGTTTATTTTTAATGACTGCAGATTTTAACTTTATAGAGAGTAATATTAAAATTTTTGATTGTTCTGAAATCTTTTTAAAAAGGTTTGCTATATCTGCTTCCAGCTCTCTATTCTTTTTATCAAGTTTTAATAATTTTTCGTTTAATGATTTGTCATTAAGTTTAAGCAACTTTCATTCATTCATAAGTGGAACCAAAACATCGTTTATATATTTTTCTTTTAAGTCATTGATTTGTGTATCAACATATTGTTTATTTGTTAACTCTGTACTTTGTTGCGGAAGAATAGAAAGATGCAACGGACCAGATAAAACGTCTCCAGTTTTCATGATATAATTTTCTATTTCTATTTCTATTTCTGATTCACGATTATTCGGGATATATGCACCTCCACCGACATTTGGTTACATCATTTTTTAACAATAAAATATATATATATATGTCATGGAAATAAATTTTAGATGTAATAAAATTTTCATATGTAATGAAATTTTTAGATGCAATAAGTTTTTAGATGTAATAAAAAAATTATTATTCCCACGTGTCATGATCATCACTTAAATTACTCTCACAGACGATTGTTTGAAATATTTCAGCATGAATATCTTCTCCGATGTAAGATAACATAATTTCATTTTCATCAGCTGCTTGACGTTTAAGAATATTTATTTGACCAGAAAATTTTTTTTCTTCAGTATTATTATTTCTATCAGGAATACTAATTCCAGTTTCTAAAGATCTTTTCCATGGTTTATTAACTGTAGTCGATAATGTTTTACCCGCATATAATTTTAGTAATCTTCTACGTTTACTTTATTTTGTGAATATCCTTTAAATGTTTTCTTTTCGCTAAGTCTTCCTTGTTCATCTACAGTGATACAGTACTTTATTTTAGGTGCAATAAACACTGCAAAAATAATTCCACCATTTCCATAATCATTTTTTCCTTGACACAATTCTCCCCCAACATATCCAGCAGCATCTAATTTATTCAAGAGTTCATTAGAAATGTATATTGACTCAGTGTTTTTTACAATTAATGGAAAACCACAATTAAATGTGCCATCTTCTGTTTCAATATCATAAACATATTGTGGTTCATTATTTAAATACCTTACAGTGGTGACATCTTTGGTAATATTATTTTTAACTTGACACGCACTAAAGCATAATGGTTTATCTTTTCTTTCGCTTACTACCAAATTAATACCTAGAGATGATGCCAAATTGTATAAACCACTAAAGATTTCTTTATTTTTCTGTGTAAAACGAATAACTGCATATTTCCTTGTAAAAAAGATTTCTTGTCTCCATCTGCTGCATAAAATCCATCAAAGAACCAATATCTAATATTATATTCAGCATTTAGAACATACCAAGGAACACGTTTTTCTCTAAACTGATTATAATAATTTTTGCTAAAGTATATAGCATATTGTCTTGGATTTTGAAAATTAAGTTTGTATACTCTAGATGATCTCATTGTATCATATATTTTACAATCATTGTTATAAACTTCATTAATATATGTTTTTAATATAATTAGGAGGTCAAGGTTTTGGTTATTTAAAGTATAACAATATCTGACTCCTGATTTATAATTATGGATTCCAGCAGAACCATCTCCTAAAAAGAACCCTTCTATAAATGCTTGCTTACATCAAAATTAGGTGGATCATTAAGATAAATATCACTTACAATTTGTTTCAGTGTGATTGTATTGTCGTGTAAAAATAATTTATTATGTAGTAAATTTGTTCCTTTATTTAATTCTTGTGGCTTTATTTCATTACCTGTTTCATATAAGAATGAATGATCTTCAGTAACATCTACTATTCCCATTTTTGTTCTTATTCGATAAATACTTTTATTTGTGTAATGTCTAATATTTTTTTTTACTTTACTCTATCCATTATGAGTATAAATTTCCAAATTATCAACAAATGAAATTTCGTTCATATCACCATTAATTTCAAACGTATTAATTTTATAGTTGTTTACAATACTATCTATTCTAGAAATAAATAATAAATTATTCTCTCTCAATATTACAGGCGTGTCAGCTGTTACTGAATCTGTATAATGAATAAATGAGAAAGAATAAAAGAACCTAAGTGTGATGGCATGAATGACGTCTTCCCATCTTTTACAATATTAGCTTTAAGAAATTCATCATATTCCATTTCTACTTTCGGTAAATATTGTTCATCATAATCATTTTTCATAATCTTTTACTTCTTGAGTGAAATTTTTTCTCAATGTATTCTCATTCCATAAATGATATTTAGTGGTTATATCTTTTTGTACAGTTTTTCCATATAGTGAATTCATCAATAATTTAATTAGCTCATCGCCTACAGTGTTTCCTTCTATTTTAAATTGTTTTCTGAAATTGAAGAGCTTTTCAATGTATTTTCGAAATGGTGAAACGTGATAATTTTTTTCATAAATTATACCATCATTAATATGTAAGATTTTTTCACCACATCTAACAATTTCTTGTATGTCTACAGAAGTTAATACATCATAACATATACCATTTCTAAACCTGATTACTTTTACATGAGAATTATTATTTTGATTTTTAACTTTATCTTTTGTAGGAACTGGTTGAAAAAACATATCATTCGGATATTGAAACACAACTGTAAATATTCCAGTTTTAGGTCTAAATGTTTGAGTATTAAATTTATATACTACTTCTCGTTCTTTTTCGTGACGAAATCTTCTAGCTGATTCAGATTTAGGGTATTCTGAATTTTCATCATACATAGCTGATGAATATAAAGATGTTGCATCAAAAGCCATTAGAAATTAATTTTTTTGTTCAAGTAGTTGATTTGAAATTTTCTTCCAAATTTCAGTTTTATCTCTTAAATCTCGATACTGTTTCATTAAATCTACTAAATTACTTCCAGGGGACAAGGTCCCCCCAAGCGTAGCGACCAGGTAAATACTGTTTTAATATTGGTAACAAGATATTACAAAATGGCGATATGTATTTTCTTATATTTGCTGAAACTCTTCCACCTTTAACAGATTTTCTAATATAATTTCTAGCCCATAAATCTATATGAGAATGAATATTTATACTGTCATTTTGTACGCTTTTCATCCAACCATTAAATGTTAAAGCGGAGGATGTTAAATTAGTAGTTATATCTTCACCAACTAAATCTTGCATAACATTATTGTATTTGTAGATACAAAAAGCTAAAGAAAGAATATCGTTGACTAAATATGGTCTCCATTCATTTTCTTTTTCTTCATAATTTCCATTAGTTATGTCTCCAATTTCATAATTTAATTTACACACATTGGTATGAATTTTAAAATTCTTACACCATTTAGAAAGACTTGTTTTTACATGTTGATAACTACATTTCATTATAATGGTTAGAAGTGTAAATTTACCTGGAGGTGAATTCTTTTTCATATTTTTTTAAATCTTAAAGATTTTTGAATATATCAACTAACACATTCAGTTGTATAAGGACTCTGTAATGAAGCAGTTAATATTCCTCTTGAAGTTTTAAGAGGCGGTTTAGATAATTTAAAATTAGCTTTTATCGGAAAATAGGAATCAAAACCTGATGAATTGTGAGCTATTAAAGTTACTTTCGAATAATTAAATTTTCCAAGAGTTTTAAAAAATTGATGGATCGAACATGCGTCCTCTGGGTTTCCCCCGATTGGACATTCATCATCCTCAGTTCTCGGAAATATTTTCACACAATTTTGAAGTTTATTAAATTCTAATTCAGTTAAATTATTATACTCATTAATTTGTTTTTTAAGTTTTTTAATTTTGTCTTCATCTTTTGATCGTTTAATTTGAATCATATCACTTGACATACGTGTTTCTAATTCTTTCAATCTTTGTTTCGGTAGGCAACATATAAATTTATTAAAATTAATAGCTCCTACAGCATAAGGAATAGGATGAGCTGTTGAACGTTTAGGATTAAGAAAAGTTTCGAAATCCCAAATATATGTTGAACTATAGTCAATTTTTTCTTTGTTGTGATTTTATATGGACGCGTTGTTAGATTTTCATCAGTAACTGTTTTATATATTGGTTTGAAGTTATTTTCAATTTCTCTAATAGCATTTAATTTATGAGATTTATTAATTAAACAATAATGTCCAATTGTTGAACTTTCGTAAAAATAATTGTAACAAACATAATTATGAAACGCTTCAATTCCTCTGGGATATAAATGACGATAAATGACTATAATATTGAACACTTTCTCTAAAAAATTTATTGAACTGAGAAAATTTACAGTTTGACATTACTCCTGTTCTCTATGTGGCTTTCTCTTTGTATAAAAAACTATTGAACTTTTCTTTCATCATTTCTCTTTGATCTTCAGTAAAACCTCTTAAAACATTATAACATTTAATAAAACAAAAATCTTCAGAAGGAATATAACAATATTCACCGAAATATTCTTTGATTCTATATTTCATATTACTACCTGCACCTCTATGTGATCTTTGTACTAGCTTCATTCCAAAATCTTCATATTTAATATCACCTGTAGAAATCCATTTCTGACTATCTGATTTCTCATCCAGATTGGAAAACCATGTTTCAAATAATTTTCTATTATAGAAGGTTGCGTAAAAATTTTTGAATTATAATTTCCTGATCTTTAATAACTTTTCCAAGCAAATTAATAATTTTACCATTTGCTAAAAGTTTCCGAATATCATTTACTACATCAATAGAAGATACATTTTCATATTTAATATCATTTGGATTAAATAAAATACATAAATCATCACCAAGTTCATACTTAATTCTATCATCAAAAAAATATCAGTAATAAGAGTTTCTAATATTTCTTTTGTTCCATGTTTCTGTTTTAATAATACATTTACTACGTTTAATTTGTGCATCAAACTCTGCAATTTGTTTCTTGTTTAATTCATCAATCGTAGACGTTAGTCCGAGAGACATTTCACGATTCATATTTTTTAAAAGAAAAAATTATATTTTTACATATACACAAGAATATTTAATTGATGTAATGTTTCTAATTCATGCTTTGTTACGTTTTCTTTCCTAACCGACCACCATAAATTATTGTATGCCAAAAATACTCTGAAACTTCGTAAACACAGGGGAAGGGTGTTTTATTTTAAACACGGTTTGATACCATGTTTTGTTTTATAATCTGTAACGAGCGCTACGTATTTATGATGATAATAAAATCTAACTTCTTTCTTCGAATTGACAGGGTTTGTAGGATGACGATAATCTTCTAAAACTGGTACATGTTCTATCTTGTAAGCATTCAACATATTTTTTTTATTTTTATTAAGAAAAAATTTATAAGAAAAAATTATTCGATCACATCACGAAAATATTTTCTACCGACTTTCAGTCGGGGCGAAGCCTAGTTAGAGAACAATTGTTCGATAACTCTATCATGAATTTTTTTATCAATATTAATTGTAATGAAGTCATAATCTTTTGACTAAGCATTGTTACACGATTGTTTAAATTCATCTTTATTTCTTACGCATAAATCTCTTAACAAATCACTTAAGTTTCTTGCATTTATTTCAAATAGTATAAATATATTTGCATTCTTTCTAATAACACTTCCGTCTAATGAATACATACTTTGTGTTAAATAAAAAACACTACAGTTGTTATGTCTACCTCTTGTGAAATAATTTCTCTGAACTGACTGATTTCTATCATTAACACAATCATCAAAAATTACACAATGTTTCATTGTTTTATCTAGTTTACTAGGATCTTGCATATTACCACTATGATCTATTAATTGTATCTTTATCTGTTTATTCTTATTAGACTCAACTAACTGATTATTTTTTGCTGCTTCTTCACACCACGAACTTATTTCTTCTTCATATTCAGAATTTTCATATTCCTTGAATAATGAAGCAATTGCTGTTTTTTAAGATTATTTTCAAATTCATATTTTAAAAATTGATAGACGGGTTGTTATGCTGTTGTTGTATAAATTATAAAATTTTTATAATCCAAAAAATTTGGTGTCGTTAAAATTTTAAATAATAGATACGTTTTACCACAACCTGATCTGCCGCAAATAACTGACAAAACTTTATTAGATAAATTTGGATGATGATTAAATTTAAGTTTTTTCTTATTTTATGGGGGCACTTCACTAATTTTTTAATAATATATTTTTATTTTTTAGAAGAAGAAAATTTAACTTCTCTAACCAAAAGATCTATCATAATCTCTTTACCTCCAAAATTTATTTCTTGTCCTTTCTCCTCAGTGATTCTAATGTTAATGTTGTTAATAGTTTTTCTTGTAATAGGGAAATATATCAATGTTTGTGGAATTACATTTAATCTATAACCAATGGGTACAGTAAAAGCTGGAAAACTGAATATTAAATTTGACAATTTACCATTTATATATCCTCCTTTAATACTGTCACAATGTACAACAATTGAATTTATTTCAGTTATTTTTGGAATCTTCTCACCTAAATGATAACCGACTATAGGTTTGTTTATTAAATCCTAATAGTTTTGATAATGATCTATCATGATTAAAATCAACTTGATGATTTTCGTCTAAAGTAAGTGAAAATTTATCAACTGCAAAATGTAGTTGTTTCTTATCTTTAAATGGTATACCTAAATGTCTCTTAATTTCATTTGATATTGATTCAACTTCGTAAGAACCAGGGAGAAAAGTTAGTATTTTCCACGTTTTACCTTTATCAGTAGAATATCTAAATTGGTCATTCACATCTTTGATAACGTCTTGAATAGTGTTAAATGTGGAGAAACTAGTCAATGCAATTTGATAATTTTCATTTTGTTCCAAATGTAGAATGGGTTCTAAATTACAAGTGTGTGATGAAGTAGTTGTTATAATTTTTGACGTCGTACTAAATTTTGATGAACCCAAAATCTGTTAGATTTTCTAAGTGATTATTAATTTTGTCTAAATCTGCTGAACACATTTTTTCGTTAAAATTTCAAATAAATATTTTTTTTTATAAAAAAGTAAAAACAACAACATATTTCAGCTATACTTTTATAATCCTCTTCATTCAGAATCTTCTTTTCTAACAGTCTTTTCAATATAGCATGAATTTCATTGAAACTAGAATTATGTCCTTCTTTTATTGCAGATATTAAAATATTTAATCTATTTAGTAATTCTTGTGGATCATCTGGTAAAAACACAGTTGTTTCTGTTTTAAAACCTTTTCCTACTTTAACTCCCGTTGATAATAAATTTTCTAGTTCTTTATAACGTCTAAGAGATTTTGCTGCACCAACTCTATCTAACATAGCTTTATATTTTATGAGATCTTCTACAGCATAATTTTTTAAATCTGCTCCTCTTAAATGATCAACAAAAGTTCTATCTAAACTAAAAGGAGATTTATCTGATGAAACAATTAAACCTCGAAAATGTTGTGGAAATATTTCTTTTTGTCCGAGATAAAATCTAGGTATTGTTTTTCCATCTATAAATGAAATAGAATGTTCAAATTGCATAGATTTTGGTAATTTCTTATTAATGTTTGATTCTAGTAATCCATAGTCATCTAATATAGTTTTGTGCTCTGGATCTGTTATATTAATTTGTTTATCTTTATTTGTAAGTTCTTTTTCAAGATTTTTAAATGGTTTCATAGTTTTTTCAAAATCAGTTTCTACTTGCTCGGTTTGTTGCATTTTTTCAAACATATCAGATTGAATACCAGCTTTTATCATTCTATGTTGAAGGTGATTTTCTTTCATAATATTTTTTTGTTTTATTAACTCTTCTAATTGTTTAATTCTTTTTAGATTATCAGCTTTAATTTTATCCATTTTTAAAATATAATATTTGAATTTTGTGGTAACATTGGAATACAACAAAGACATTTTACTGAACAAATTATTATTTTATTGCTTTAGCGTCTGACATCTTTTCGTTTTAAGTTTTGTTTAATAAAGTTTTGCTTAAATTTTCGCTTTAAGTTTTTGGTCATTCTAAAAAAATTTTATCATTTTCTTCATTAGAAATTTTAGTATCACTAGAAATTTTGCCATCCTGTTCATCCTTGTCATCAACTTTTTCTGACTGTAATTGAAATGATATTTGATTTACTTCATTAGCTATTTGATCAAATTTTTCAATCTCATCTAGCATAATAACATTATCATCACATACTCTTTGAAAGTAGTAATGTAATTTGTCATAGACTTCTTTAATATGTAAATGCTTAGTTTTTTATGATTTTCGTTTCTTAGTTATTAAAGATTTACCTAACATTGTAACAAGTGAAGGTGTAAAAACACCCGTGCCTGGTAAAGCAGTAGCAACTAGTGGAATTACTAAAACACCTGAAGATATAACAATTGTTAAAGCACCTAAACTTATTGTTAAAAAAATTCCAATACCTTGTGTTACATTCTTAACTTTAGACCATCTCTTTCTTAATTTTTTATAATGCTCTAATCTTAATAATAATTGAGATTCCTTATCTTTCATATGCCTAACTCTATCTTTGTGTTTTTCTTTACTCATTTTTTCAATGTTCAATTCAGTTATTTTTAATTGGATAACGAAGGATATATTCTCGTGGTTCTTTCCATTTTCGTCGCCGTCCCCGTCGAGGTTTCTTCCATTTCTGAGGTTTCCATTTTTAAAGAAATATTTTGAATAAATATTTTGAATACAATCTTCTGGTATATTGAGACTGCGTGATATTTTGAGACAACTTAAATTTTCGACTACGTGAAATTTTCGGGCACGTGATTATCTTTAGATTACGTGATATTTTGAGACAACTTAAATTTTCGATTATGTGATATTTTGAGACAACTTAAATTTTCGATTATGTGATATTTTGAGACAACTTAAATTTTCGATTACGTGATATTTTGAGACAACTTAAATTTTCCATTACGTGATATTCCTAGACCACGTGATATTTTTTTTTGGACTACCTAAATTTCCGATATTTGGAGACTACCTAAATTTTTGAAATTTTGTCTTTTTTGAATATTTGTCACTACCTACATTTTCGGTCACGTGAAATTTGGAGTCTACCTAAATTTTTGAAATTTATAGACTAAGTAAATTTTTGAAAAACTCGAAAGGTGTGACATCCGGTGCGAGCGAAGCGTAGCGATGCGCCAGATGTTATACCTTATACTACTAACTTGCATATCCATGAATTATCTATAACAATTCAAATTCAAATTTAGAATGAGACGGAATTACAGTTGGGTCTATAGCTGGAAATCTTTGCTCAATTTTGTCACTGAATCATGTCACAACTGTTTGAAAGAAAAAGAGTTAATTAGTCGATGCGTAAAATGTATACATCACTTGCATCCGCAATTTTGAAAGAGATACAGAGATCGTGCGATGAAGAGCTCAATGATCGATCATGAACACAGTAAATGCGGTATAATTGTGATAAGCGGGTGTGATGACATTTTTCTAAATGAAAATGTTTGGGGTTTTACTCGGAAGAAACGTTGAAACTTTGGAAGAAATAAAACACGAAAATATGAAATTTCTGGCGCTCCGTTGCAAGGCGTGATTGCTGAAGGTTGATAACAGTCATCACCCAATTGATGTTGTGTGATCATCTACAGCAGAAAGACATCGTCATGATGATCATCGTGTGAAGAATTGGAAGAAGGCTTGCTTTTCCATTCAGTCGCTGTTCTTTTTATCTAGCTTTTTGGATTTCAAGCTCTATTGGTTTGCATGTAAATTACACTCATCCTCAAATGCAATCACTGCAATGTTGATTGTGGTAATGAAGATGTTTATTGGCCTCAAAATGAGACCCTTTTTGTCAATTTCTGATAGATAATTAGAAAGTTATGCTACATTTAAATTTAGTCACGTATTTTGTGCCACAACGTGTACCATAGAGTAGGGATATATAGGTAGAGTGTCGACTCAAAAAAGTATCTGTATACAGTGAAAATTTGTAAATCAAAAAAATTTTTTGTATAAAGTTTTTTGCAGAGATTGCGTTCGCGTGATCCATAAAAATTATTTGAGCACTTTTTAAAAAGTCAAAATTTTGCCAATTTAAATACTATCAAGATGACTCCCTGTTGTAAGCAGTATGAAACAAGTTGGATATCAAAAGGAATTAATATTTTCTAATAATCATCCCAACTAAGCGGAAATCAAGCTGATTATCAAGGAATTTCATGCTCCGTATTGTAATGGAAGTCTTCATGAAAAAGTCGCGATATTATCTGTGCTTTCTTGACTAAAATTTCAAGTTTTTAATTCAATTTTCATCGCCTTGGTTTTATGATTCACTAAAGTCATGTTTCAGTTCCTGAATCTGAATAGTGATGTGGACCCATTTACATCTTTCAAAGTTAATTGAAATCATTGTCATTGATTCTGTGATTTTGCTGTGCCAGTGACAGCTGTTGGCTAGTGATCATTTCCAAGCACAGGCAAAAATGATCCAAGCATAGCCAAAAACCCAAGCATAGCCAAAACTTTTCTGCCATCAATTAGATTTCCGAAGCGAGCCAAACTTACGCTATCCAAGCATAGAACTAATTAGAAATCAAGTTTCAGAGCTCTACGACACAAAACGCCGGAGATAGCCTATTCTTCATTATCATTGATTAAGTTAATAAACCACTTATTCGTGTATTTAACACATGCTTATGTAGCCCTATTTAATTACACGTAGATGATCACTTCATACTGGTAGACAGTATTTACAATAAATTTGATTAAACGATTTAGAAAATGACTTTGAAGTATTTTTATTGTTGCGTTATTTGCCCCCACCAAATACTCAAGTTTGCATGGAGACTGCTAAACTGCTAAACATTTTTGGCCATGCTTAGGCGTTTAACGCCGTCTATCACCGGCGTTTTGTGTCGTAGAGCTCTGAAACTTGATTTCTAATTAGTTCTATGCTTGGATAGCTTAAGTTTGGCTCGCTTGGGAAATCTGATTGATGGCAGAAAAGTTTTGGCTATGCTTGGAAATGATCATTAACCCAACTGCTGCCTGATCACGCTTAAGAAGATTCTCTTGAGGTTCAGCAGGAAATCAATATAGCGCAGGTCATCGAGTTGATAATTTAGCAAACATAACCTCACCAAGGCTGTCAAACACGGACTATCTGTAAAATAATATAATTTCCTTCTGCTTTATGATATCATGATCAGTCAATTCCGTTGTAATTTCTTCAAAGCTGCATAAATGAGCATATCTCACATTTGGAAACAATTCCGACTGTATGTCCTTTGAGTTCATTTAATAAAATCGAAAGTGTATACACATTGGGGATTTAATAAATGCGGAGTTACCACTCTACCTAACATATTTATTCTATGCCCTGTACTAAGACTGAATTCTAGGCCCAACCTTTGGGGATCTACATCTATGACTACTAGTGTAGGCTACTCACAGAATTAAATATTTGTTTATCTGCTTCGGTTTGCTAGAAGCGTGATTAATACAAAATTGACGGCACATAGAGGAACCTATTAAGTGGGCAAGAAGGAATTCCTAATACCTTACAGAGATAGGAAAAAAATCGTGCGTCGCTTGCGGATTAATGTGAGTTCCAGCAAAGTGCTTCGATTGCCAAAATTCCTTCAGATTCGAAGACTTCAGATCATTGCGCACAAGTTTTCTCCATAATGTTGACCCTTCCGATCATTATTAAAGAAAGTAGCAGGAGTACGAAAATTAGTTCACTTGATGATCCTCTCCTCGGCATTGCTCACTGTATAGTACATACATTTAATGGAAGTCACGCATCGATGTGTGCTTTGGTGTGTGCGACGTGATATCACAGCACGCACGCATCTCTCACTGGCTCTACTGTCCTCTGCTGACAGCTTATTGTTTTCCATTTCCATTTACACGAATTATCCATTCGAGAAGGAGCAAGTTGTCAATTCTGTGATGTGCCATTTCGGTATTAAGGTTGCATACAATTCTTCCTTTCTAGGAAACCGAAGCGCGCGCAGATAAATCTAATTCTGTGAGTGTACTAGACAGACTTATACTATGACTAGCCTTTTGGCTTCTGGGGTCAATTACGCCAACATCTTCAACACCGGGCAAAAACGTTCATGGTTGCAACTTTCATTAAATTAGAGGCATGCTACAACGTTGGAAGCTTATCTATCAGAATTACTCACACATCTATCGGCTAAAATATGCGCTGTATGAAGGCTTGTAATGCAGCGGTGCAAGACACTGCGACTCTCGGTACATTTTTTAGAAAACGGGTTACGGGTCACCCTGGTCACTGAGAGTGACCCGCTTCCAACTCTGTCTACGGTCGTCATATTCCTATACTATTATAGAGTGTCAGACTTCTATGGAGAGCTATCCAAAAAACACAGATGTCAAATTTCTCTAGATGTGCCTCAGATCATTTATAGGCTGCATATGTGTGATCGTTTACACAGTGAAAATTCTTTACAATCAACTTCAGCGATCCACTTTTGAGGGAGCAGTACCTAACTTGGTTCCAAACCGTTAACAGTAGCTAAGCGTGGTTAAATGTTTACCGACCAAAATATTCTCTTCCAGCAGTTGACACGCGTGAGTTGATTTTGTCAAACTATGAATATAGAAAAATAGACCAATCTGCCAGAAGTAAGTTTCTTTTCTGCAACGTGTCGAATCACCCTACTTCGTCGTCAGGCGATAATTAGAGTTGTCAAACTATATGTTCATTGACAATTATAAAAATCATTTCTTTTTGGGGCTTTCTTGTTAACAAAAGGAAAGCAAATCTCCTAATTATTGAATATTTCTTGGTTTGTTTTGTGCTTAGAGTCAATTGGACAAAAACGTTGAAAAGTAGTAGCTCTTTGACTTACATTGGGAAGCAACAAAAGACAAATAAGTTCTCATTTTCTCATTGAATTCATTCACCTGCTGTATTTAAATGCCTTTCACATGGCAAGTTTTATAAACGTCACCACTTGGGACTATTGTTGATATTCAACGAACTTGTTGTCAAGAATGAAGTACTTCGTTCTGCTGATGCTCGTTATATTCTGTGTCATCCGCACGCATGCATTATCAGAAATAAATTACATGAAGAAAGATTTAAATAAAAAGAATGGTCTCACTCTTGAAGAAAAGACGTTCTTGTTAGATGCTCATAACAAATATCGAATGTTGGCTGCAAAAGGTGCACAAGAACTGTCCAAGGGACACAAGGCGTCCAACATGAGAAGGATGGTAAGAGGATATTTCATGAAATTCTAATTTATTTTTAATTAATTAGTTTTAATTTATATTTTAAGAGGCATTTCTTTGAAATAACTTTATGGCATTTCCAATGAGCTTTATGTTCCTCTTTCCGTCAATGATGCAGGAAGAATCATTACAAATGTGCAGAAGTCTATCTTTTTCTTTTAATGTTTTGTGTCTTGAAACTCCATTTTATCAAGGAACCAGACGAATGAATGTCGCTAATTATGTTATAAAGCATCCCACTCAAATTTTGATCTGAGCATCTAGACAGATTATTCATACTGTAGATCTATGTATATGTGCAAAGGCAGATCTCAAAGTTAGGGATTTCCATGATACATGTCATAGACAAGTAATACAATGACATTCAATCATCAAGTTTAGATCGTGGGGAGTCCAGCGATGTGAATAATATTTCAATTTGACGAATTTATCACGGAGAAACATTGAGTCAAAGATAGGTACTGTTCACTTGGCAGATGTACAGTTCTCAATGTGACAACGGTATCTCTTGTGTTCCATGATACAATTTTCTTGCGCATTGCGCGCACTTGGCTATCGTACAGTTTACTGTGTAGTGCTAAGGAAAAGAAATCATTTTTCGGTTATCGCGCTTTATCCTCTTATAGTTTTAGATGCAGATTACAATAGTTATTATATAAAATCATGCTAGGAGCTTTATTTAATTTAATGAGTAGATATGATAAATAGACGGAACCTACAACTATAAATCAACATAAGTACTACATTTAATAGGCGCAACTAAGGTTCTGTAATGCATTGTATTTAATTAATGAAATTCTAAATGTACATCAATGAATACGAATATATTGATGAATACTTCTCAACAGATAATTTATTTTGAAAGGTTTGCAAGGCTTATGTTCGACCCCAGATCGACCATCGTTACACGAATTAGAAAGATGCATTGATATACATAATTCCTCTTTCCGAACATTCAAGTAATGTAGCAATCATTCGAGAAATACCGACATTAATTTCATGCCTTCTCTTTATCTCTTTTCAACTTTATTTCTTGACGGACAGTGATTGGCTCGTGAAATATTTAAAAGTAGCGTTTCATATCATTGCATATTATCCTACGAAATTCTGAGCCGAAATTTTAACTTCCACGAAATGATTTTTCCGAATAGATAGCAAATTTGACTTACGTGTTGGCCAAGTATTTTGTACAGAACTTTGAAAATGCGCTAAAACTAAGTCACACGGTTATCTGTGTGGTGTGTGTGTCACACCAGCTGAATTGACTTGGTTGGACGATTACAAATGCATTCATCACAGCTTCATTGCTTTACAGTTCTGGAACAATGGTCTTGCTGAAAAGGCTCAAGAATGGGCAAATAGATGTGGTGGCATTTGGATGAACAATGCAGCTGCAGATCGTCAGTACGCAGGACAGAATTACGCCATCTGCTGGAATCGGAGTACCGCGATGGAAGAGTGAGTCAATAAAATAATGATTTCATATCTGTTATCGATGAGAAGTTTACTGACGGCATTTAAACAATGCTTCAAAATCCACATGCAAAACATTTTCAAATTAAAAAAATAAAATGTTGTGAAGTATTTACAGTTTATTCAAATGAAAGTGATGAAGAAGCATCCATTATTTTCTAAAATCGGAGCTTTGACACACTACAGAGAGCAAATTTAACTATCTGCATTGTGTAAATTGTCGCAAAAGCGTCAAACAGATTTTTGGAACAAATTCGAAAGCAGGCACTGCGGCTGATGATCAGCAAAAATTGCAAAAGCGTTTGAGTGGCTATTTGATTCGTTAACCGGGTAAATTGAAAAAGGTCTTTCCAGCAATGAACACCAGCAAGCATTCCAGAGATTTTTCTGCCCGAAAAAATCTACGTTAATAATATTGTGCGTAATTGAAATAGACTGGGCAGCCATAGAGTAGGGATATGTAGGTAAAGTGACGACTCAAAGAAGTATCTGTATACAGTGAAAATTTCTATATCAAAAGATTCAGTTGGGGGAGTCAAAGTTTGAGGAGATTACGCTCCCATGGTCCAAAAAATTATTTGAGCAGTTTTAAAAAAGTCAAAATTTTGCAAATTGATATACTGCCGAGATGACTCTCCTATATAAGTAGTATGAAACAAGTTGAGTATCAAAAGGAATGAATATTTGATAATAAGCATCCTAACTAAGCGCAAATCAAGCTGATTATCAAGGGAATTTCATGAATTGTATTATAATGAAAGTCTTCATGAAAAAGTCGCGATATTATTCGTGCTTTCTTGACTGAAATTTCAAGTTTTCAATTTATTTTTTTACCGGCATGATTTTATGATTCGATCACTAAATTCATGTTTGATTTCTTGAATCTGAATAGTGATGTACGTGGACCCATTTACATCTTTCAAAGTTAAATGGAGTCATTGTCTTTGATAATGTGATTTTGCTGTGCCAGGGCAGGTTGCCTATGATGATCAAGCATAAGAAAATATTTCTGAGGTTGAGCATGAAAGTAATTGGAACCCATCGAATTGCTAAATTAGCAAACATTAAATCTCCAAGTCTGTCATGAGAATCTGTAAAATTTCATCATTACTTCTGCATTACAGTCATCATCAGTCAACTCCGTTGTAATTTGTGCAAAACTGCAAAAGTATTGTCTCACATTTGGTGACAATATCGCCTGTACCTCCCTTGAGTTCATTTAATAAAATCGAAAGTGTATACACATTGGGGATTTAATAAATGCGGAGTTACCACTCTACCTAATATACCTACTCTATGTATGTGAGCAGCAATGCTATGAGCGCACATGCAGATAGGCGTTAACTAAAATTTCTAAAATATTTTTCAACTGTGTCGATGCAAATATCATAATTATGGATACATTGTTGTAGACTTTAGCGTCCAGCAATGATATTTTATTCAACCTAGAAATTGTCTTCCCATTACTTTCAACATTAGAAATCAGTGATATTTGATGTTCACCGTCCAGCAATGGAGGTCATTTTAACATATCCCATAGCATTTGAACCAGAGGAGAAAGTAGTTCAGATTATGTAATAGATAATGGATGATTTTGAGGTCATTGTAGAACTTATTAACCGAAGGCCGCTTGGCCTTAGGTTAATAAGTTCTATATGACCGAAGTAAATCATCCATTATCTGTTATAGTGCATGCTATAGATATGTTTCAGAAGAGGTTAATAATTTCCATAATTATCTCTGTACACGGATATCTCTCATAATTACCTCTAAACACGGATATCTTGAAGTCTGTATCTTGTTATTTCACAAGTTTTTGATCAACATTTTTCCATTATGAAACATGACAGGTCACCATGCTATGGTATATTTTACATGATTATTGAGATTCAAATTTCTAGAGATAGAAAGCATACAATTTCTATTGAAGCACCTTGCGATAAGGATGTGTCAGTTTGCTGGCTGCATAATAGCATCAATAATTGGTCGGTGCACAAAAAAATGGAAGATTTTATTTATCTCATGGAAAATTAACAAAAGCAAATGGTGGCCTAGTTTAATGCGCATGTACTGAATAGCTTAGTTTTGCAAGCCTATTCCTATTATGCGTTGCATCAAACGCAGTTATCTGCAAAATATTATATTTCAGCATCTCGCATTTGAAGTTGAAGGTCAATAGGCTATATCGACAAGATTGTTATTTTGATGCACTTTTAAATGGCATGATTTTTGGACCTTGATATATTTTGGAATAGTGAATGGTTGTCTCGACATAACGCATTGTCTAATTTTCACAAAATTCTGATAAAAACATTGCAGAAGGTTAATGTATTTTAACACAACCAAAATGATGTTTGACGGATTATGATAGAATATTTAAACAATGGAAAGGTTGCAGTAAAAAAAGAGGCTGAATATCTAGTGAAATTTTGTGAAGGAATGCAGTGTTTTTGGTTGATCACACTCAACGTAATAATGACGGAAGCAACAAGAGGAAGAGCTCTGTTTATCATCCAAAGAGACGCTCTAGCTCAACACCGATAGTCACTTGGACATGGTATGTTGATATTATATCACTACAAAATATATGTTGGGCCGTCACATTGCGCAGTCAAAATGCTCTTTTTGCAAGCATCATCCACAGTAGAGCTATAGCTGCACCTGGTAGAATGACCTATCAAAGCTGGGATCGTTCAACAAAATGGCTTCTCTCAATGAGCGCACTAACAGACATTGTCGCAGCAAAAGCAAAGTGAGCGATTGCAAGTCCATTAGAAAACTCTTCAAACCTGAAGGCGAAATCCGGAGATGCTTTCTCTAATTCTATTATGCCTAGTCACCGTCACCTATATCGTTGCGAAGTAGGTAAATCTAGGTACTATGATATCTAGGTAATTATGGTGCTATATAACTTTAAATTATTAACTTGAAAACATAGAAAGCTGCAAAATAGCATGCATTATATGCGTACTAAGGTGCAATGAACAGTAGATACACAATGTACATAAATAATGCAGATTTACAGAATAAACCAGAGAGAGAAATACAGAGTAACATCAAATCAGTTTAACAGTATAGGTCATAGGTGTCAGTAGCATCAGTAGTTTCGAGTTTTTCAAAAATTTACGTAGTCTATAAATTTCAAAAATTTAGGTATTGACAAATTTTCGAAAAATCAAATTTTCAAAAATTTCACGTGGTCGAAAATTTAAGTAGTCCAAAAAATATCACGTGGTCGAAAATTTAGTCAGACGAAAAATATCACGTGGTCGAAAATTTAGGTAGTCCAAAAAATATCACGTAGTCGAAAATTTAGGCAGACAAAAATTTCGCGTGGTCGAAAATTTAGGCAGTCGAAAATTTAAGTTGTCTCAAAATATCACGTGGTCGAAAATTTCACATAGTCTCAATATACCAGAAGATTGTATTCAAAATATCTATTAAAAGAGATGGATGAAACAAAAGTGGAAGAAACCTCAACGGGGATGGCGACGACGAAAATGGAAGAAACCTCAAGAACATATCCTTCGTTATCTCAATTAAAAATAACTGAATTGAACATTGAAAAAATGAGTAAAGAAAAACACAAAGATAGAGTTAGGCATATGAAAGATAAGGAATCTCAATTATTATTAAGATTAGAGCATTATGATAAATTAAGAAAGAGATGGTCTAAAGTTAAGAATGTAACACAAGGTATTGGAATTTTTTTAACAATAAGTTTAGGTGCTTTAACAATTGTTATATCTTCAGGTGTTTTAGTAATTCCACTAGTTGCTACTGCTTTACCAGGCACGGGTGTTTTTACAACTTCACTTGTTACAATGTTAGATAAATCGTTAATAACTAAGAAACGAAAATCATAAAAAACTAAGCATTTACATATTAAAGAAGTCTATGACAAATTACATTACTACTTTCAAAGAGTATGTGATGATAATGTTACTACGTTAAATGAGATTGAAAAAATTGATCAAATAGCTAATGAAGCTAAAAAATATCATTTAATGATAAGAATAAACAGGATGGCAAAATTTCTAGCGATGGTAAAATTTCTAATGAGGGAAATGATAAAATTTTTTTAGAAGAACTAAAATCTTTATTAAACAAAACTTAAAACGAAAAGATGTCAGACGCCAAAGCAATAAAAAATAATTTGTTCAGTAAAATGTTTTTGTTGTATTCCAATGTTGCCACAAAATTCAAATATTATATTTTAAAAATGGATAAAATTAAAGCTGATAATCAAAAAATAATCCAACAATTAGATGAGTTAATCAAACAAAAAAATATTATGAAAGAAAATCATAATCAGCATAGAATGATAAAAGCTGGTATTCAATCTGATATGTTTGAAAAAATGCAGCAAACCGAGCAAGTAAAAACTGATTTTGAAAAAACTATTGAACCGTTTAAAAATCTTGAAAAGGAACTTACAAATAATGATAAACAAAATAATATAATTGATCCAGAACACAAAACTATATTACATGACTATGGATTACTAGAATCAAACATTAATAAGAAATTACCAAAATCTATGCAATTTGAACAATCTATTTCATTTATAGATGGAAAAACAATACCTAGATTTTATCTCGGACAAAAAGAAATATTTCCACAACATTTTCGAGGTTTAATTTTTTCATCAGATAAATCTCCTTTTAGTTTAGATAGAAATTTTGTTGATCATTTAAGAGGGGCAGATTTAAAAAATTATGCTGTAGAAGATCTCATAAAATATAAAGCTATGTTAGATAGAGTTGGTGCAGTAAAATCTCTTAGACGTTATAAACAATTAGAAAATTTATTATCAACGGGAGTTAAAGTAGGAAAAGTTTTTAAAACAGAAACAACTGTGTTTTTACCAGGTGATCCACAAGAATTACTAAATAGATTAAATATTTTAATATCTGCAATAAAAGAAGGACATAATTCTAGTTTCAATGAAATTCATGCTATATTGAAAAGACTGTTAGAAAAGAAGAGGATTACAAAAGTATAGCTGAAATATGTTGTTTCTAATTTTTATAAAAAAATATTTCTTAAAAATTTTTTTATAAAAAATGTCTTCGAGAGAATTATCATCATCAGATTTAGACAAAATTAGTAATCATTTAGAAAATCTAACAGATTTTGGGTTCATCAAAATTTAGTACGACGTGAAAAATTATAACAACTACTTCATCACACACTTGTAATTTAGAACCCATTCTACATTTGGAACAAAATAAAAAGTATCAAATTGCATTGACTAGTTTCTCCACATTTAACACTATTCAAGACGTTATCAAAGATGTGAATGACCAATTTAGATATTCTACTGATAAAGGTAAAGCGTGGAAAGTACTAACTTTTCTCCCTGGTTCTTACGAAGTTGAATCAATATCAAATGAAATTAAGAGACATTTAGGTATACCATTTAAAGATAAGAAACAATTACATTTTGCAGTTGAACCGGCAGTTAATAAATTTTCACTTACTTTAGACGAAAATCATCTAGTTTATTTTAATCATGATAGATCATTGTCAAAACTATTAGGATTTAATAAACAAACCTATAGTCAGGGTTATCATTTAGGTGAGAAGATTCCAAAAGTAACTGAAATAAATTCGATTGTTGTACATTGTGACATTATTGAAGGAGGATATATAAATGGTAAATTGTCAAATTTAATATTCAGTTTTCCAGCTTTTACTGTACCCATTGGTTATAGATTAAATGTAATTCCACAAACATTGATATATTTCCCTATTACAAGAAAAACTATTAACAGCATTAACATTAGAATCACTGATGAGAAAGGACAAGAAATAAATTTTGGAGGTGAAGAGATTATGATAGATCTTTTGGTTAGAGAAGTTAAATTTTCTTCTTCTAAAAAAACCAAAAAATAAAAAAAATTTACTAAAAATGAGTGAAGTTAAATGAGAAAAAACTTAAATTTATCATCATCCCAATTTATCTAATAAAGTTTTGTCAGTTATTTGCGGCAGATCAGGTTGTGGTAAAACGTATCTATTATTTAAAATTTTAACGACACCAAATTTTTTGGATTATAACAATCTTATAATTCATACAACAACAGCAGAACACCCAGTCTATCAATTTTTAAAATATGAATTTGAAAATAATCTTAAAAAACAGCAATTGCTTCATTATTCAAAGAATATGAAAAATTTGAATTCGAAGAAGAAATAAGTTCGTGGTGTGAAGAAGCAGCAAAGAATAATCAGTTAATAGAATCCAATAAAAATAAACATATAAAGATACAATTAATAGATGATAGTGGTAATATGCAAGATCCCAGTAAACTAGATAAAACAATGAAACATTGTGTAATTTTTTATGATTGTGTTAATGATAGAAATCAGTCAGTTCAGAGAAATTATTTCACAAGAGGTAGACATAACAACTGTAGTGTCTTTTATTTAACACAAAGTATATATTCATTAGACGGAAGTGTTCTTATTAGAAAGAATGCAAATATATCTATACTATTTGAAATAAATGCAAGAAACTTAAGTGATTTGTTAAGAGATTTATGTATAAGAGATAAAGATGAATTTAAACAATCGTGTAACAATGCTTAGTCAAAAGATTATGGCTTCATTACAATTAATATTGATAAAAAAATTCATGATAGAGTTATAGAAAATATTTTCGTGATGTGATCGAATAATTTTTTCTTATAAATTTTTTATTAATAAAAATAAAAAAAATATGTTGAATGTTTACAAGATAGAACATGTACCAGTTTTAAAAGATTATCGTCATCCTACAAACCCTGTCAATTCGAAGAAAGAAGTTAGATTTTATTATCATCATAAATACGTAGCGCTCGTTACAGATTATAAAACAAAACATGGTATCAAACCGTGTTTTAAATAAAACACCCTTCCCCTGTGTTTACGAAGTTTCAGAGTATTTTTGGCATACAATAATTTATGGTGGTCGGTTAGGAAAGAAAACGTAACAAAGCATGAATTAGAAACATTACATCAACTACATATTCCTGTGTATATGTAAAAATACATTTTTTCTTTTAAAAAATATGAATTGCGAAATGTCTCTCGGATTAACGTCTAGGATTGATGAATTAATCAAGAAACAAATTGCTGAGTTTGATGCACAAATTAAACGTAGCAAACGTAGTAAATGTATTAAAAAACAGAAACGTAGTATTAAACGTAGTATTAAAAAACAGAAACATGGAACAAAAGAAATATTAGAAACTCTTATTACTGATATTTTTTTGATGATAGAATTAAGGATGAACTTGGTGATGATTTATTCAATTCATTTAATCCAAATGGAATTAAATATGAAAATGAACCTTTTACTAATGTAGTAAATGATATACGGAAACTTTTAGCAAATGATTAAATTATTAATTTACTTGGAAAAGTTATTAAAGATCAGGAAATTATAATTCAAAAATTTTACGTAACCTTCCATAATAAAAAATCATTTGAAACATTGTTTTCCAATCTGGATGAGAAATCAGATAGTCAGGAATGGCTTTCTACAGGTGACTTTAAATATGAAGATTGTGGAATGAAGGTAGTACAAAGATCACATAGAGGTGCAGGTAGTAATATGAAATATAGAATCAAAGAATATTTCGGTGAATATTGTTATATTCCTTCTGAAGATTTTTGTTTTATTGAATGTTATAATATTTTAAGAGGTTTTACTGAAGAACAAAGAGAAATGATGAAAGAAAAGTTTAATAGTTTTTTATATAAAGAGAAAGCCACATCGAGAACAGGAGTAATGTCAAACTGTAAATTTTCTCAGTTCAATAAAGTTTTTAGAGAAAGTGTTTAATATTATAGTCCTGCCAATCCTCATTTAAATCCTAGAGGAATTGAAACGTTTCATAATTATGTTTGTTACAATTATTTTCACGAAGGTTCAACAATTGGACATTATTGTTTAATTAATAAATCTCATAAATTAAAAGCTATTAGAGAAATTGAAAATAATTTCAAACCAACATATAAAACAGTTACTGATGAAAATCTAACAACGCGTCCATATAAAATCACAACAAAGACAAAAATTGACTATAATTCAACATATATTTGGGATCTCGAACCTTTTCTTAATCCTAAACTGTTCAACAGCTCATCCTATTCCTTATGCTGTAGGAGCTATTAATTTTAATAAATTTATATGTTGCTTACCGAAACGAAGATTGAAAAAATTAGAAACACGTATGTCAAGTGATATGATTGAAATTAAACGATCAAAAGATGAAGATGAAATTAAAAAACTTAAAAAACAAATTAATGAGTATAATAATTTAACTGAATTAGAATTTAATAAACTTCAAAATTGTGTGAAAATATTTCCGAGAACTGAGGATGATGAATGTCCAATCGGGGGAAACCCAGAGGACGCATGTTCGATCCATCAATTTTTTAAAACTCTTGGAAAATTTAATTATTCGAAAGTAACTTTAATAGCTCACAATTCATCAGGTTTTGATTCCTATTTTCCGATAAAAGCTAATTTTAAATTATCTAAACCGCCTCTTAAAACTTCAAGAGGAATATTAACTGCTTCATTACAGAGTCCTTATACAACTGAATGTGTTAGTTGATATATTCAAAAATCTTTAAGATTTAAAAAAATATGAAAAAGAATTCACCTCCAGGTAAATTTACACTTCAAACCATTATAATGAAATGTAGTTATCAACATGTAAAAACAAGTCTTTCTAAATGGTGTAAGAATTTTAAAATTCATACCAATGTGTGTAAATTAAATTATGAAATTGGAGACATAACTAATGGAAATTATGAAGAAAAAGAAAATGAATGGAGACCATATTTAGTCAACGATATTCTTTCTTTAGCTTTTTGTATCTACAAATACAATAATGTTATGCAAGATTTAGTTGGTGAAGATATAACTACTAATTTAACATCCTCCGCTTTAACATTTAATGGTTGGATGAAAAGCGTACAAAATGACAGTATAAATATTCATTCTCATATAGATTTATGGGCTAGAAATTATATTAGAAAATCTGTTAAAGGTGGAAGAGTTTCAGCAAATATAAGAAAATACATATCGCCATTTTGTAATATCTTGTTACCAATATTAAAACAGTATTTACCTGGTCGCTACGCTGGGGGGACCTTGTCCCCTGGAAGTAATTTAGTAGATTTAATGAAACAGTATCGAGATTTAAGAGATAAAACTGAAATTTGGAAGAAAATTTCAAATCAACTACTTGAACAAAAAAATTAATTTCTAATGGCTTTTGATGCAACATCTTTATATTCATCAGCTATGTATGATGAAAATTCAGAATACCCTAAATCTGAATCAGCTAGAAGATTTCGTCACGAAAAAGAACGAGAAGTAGTATATAAATTTAATACTCAAACATTTAGACCTAAAACTGGAATATTTACAGTTGTGTTTCAATATCCGAATGATATGTTTTTTCAACCAGTTCCTATAAAAGATAAAGTTAAAAATCAAAATAATAATTCTCATGTAAAAGTAATCAGGTTTAGAAATGGTATATGTTATGATGTATTAACTTCTGTAGACATACAAGAAATTGTTAGATGTGGTGGAAAAATCTTACATATTAATGATGGTATAATTTATGAAAAAAATTATCACGTTTCACAATTTCGAAAATACATTGAAAAGCTCTTCAATTTCAGAAAACAATTTAAAATAGAAGGAAACACTGTAGGCGATGAGCTAATTAAATTATTGATGAATTCACTATATGGAAAAACTGTACAAAAAGATATAACCACTAAATATCATTTATGGAATGAGAATACATTGAGAAAAAATTTCACTCAAGAAGTAAAAGATTATGAAAAATTAAATGATGAACAATATTTACCGAAAGTAGAAATGGAATATGATGAATTTCTTAAAGCTAATATTGTAAAAGATGGGAAGACGTCATTCATGCCATCACACTTAGGTTCTTTTATTCTTTCTCACTCTAGAAGAATCATGAATAACTTTATTTTAGAAATTAATGGTTTCAACGAAAAATACATTCAATTTACAGATTCAGTAACAGCTGACACGCCTGTAATATTGAGAAAAAATATTTTATTATTTATTTCTAGAATAGATAGTATTGTAAACAACTATAAAATTAATACGTTTGAAATTAATGGTGATATGAAAGAAATTTCATTTGTTGATAATTTAGAAATTTATACTCATAATGGATGGAGTAAAGTAAAAAAAAATATTAGACATCTTACAAATAAAAGTATTTATCGAATAAGAACAAAGATGGGAATAGTAGATGTTACTGAAGATCATTCATTCTTATATGAAACAGGTAATGAAATAAAGCCACAAGAATTAAATAAAGGAACAAATTTACTACATAATAAATTATTTTTACACGACAATACAATCATATTGAAACAAATTGTAAGTGATATTTATTTCAATGATCCACCTAATTTAAGATGTAAGCAAGCATTTATAGAAGGGTTCTTTTTAGGAGATGGTTCTGCTGGAATCTATAATTATGAATCAGGAGTCAGATATTGTTGTACTTTAAATAACCAAAACCTTGACCTCCTAATTAAATTAAAAACATATATTAATGAAGTTTATAACAATGATTGTAAAATATATAATACAATGAGATCATCTAGTGTATACAAACTTAGTTTTCAAAATCCAAAGCAATATGCTTTATATTTTAGTGAAAATTATTATAATCAGTTTAAAAAAAACGTGTTCGTCATTGTATTCTAAATGCTGAATATAATATTAGATATTGGTTGTTTGTTGTATTTTATGCAGCAGATGGGGACAGGAAATCTTTTTTTACAAGTAAATATGCAGTTATTCGTTTTACACAGAAAAATAAAGAAACCTTTAGTGGTTTATACAATTTGGCATCATCTCTAGGTATTAATTTGGTAGTAAGCGAAAGAAAAGATAAACCATTATGCTTTAATGCGTGTCAAGTTAAAAACTATATTACCAAAAAAGTTACCACTGTAAGGTATTTAAATAATGAGCCACAATATGTTTATGACATTGAAACAGAAGATGGCACATTTAATTGTGGTTTTCCATTAATTGTAAAAAACACTGAGTCAATATACATTTCTAATGAACTCTTCAATAAATTAGATGCTGCTGGATATGTTGGGGGAGAATTGTGTCAAGGAAAAAATGATTATGGAAATAGTGGAATTATTTTTGCAATGTTTATTGCACCTAAAGTGAAATACTGTATCACTGTAGATGAACAAGGAAGACTTAGCGAAAAGAAAACATTTAAAGGATATTCACAAGATAAAGTAAAATTAGAAGATTTTCTAAAATTATATGCGGGTAAAGCATTATCGACTAGAGTTAATAAACCATGGAAAAGATCTTTAGAAACTAGAATTAGTATTCCTGATAGAAATAATAATACTGAAGAAAAAAAATTTTCTGGTCAAATAAATATTCTTAAACGTCAAGCACCTGATGAAAATGAAATTATGTTACCTTATAACGGAGAAGATATTCAAGCTGAAATATTTCAAACAATCTTCGCTGAGAGTAATTTATTTGATGATGATATTGTTACGTTGGAATAATAATATTTCATTTTATGACTAAAAATTATTTTCTATCTAAAAAATTTTTATCTAAAATTTATATCTAACATTATATATAAAAAATTTATATCTAAAAACATAATTAATTAATTATAGCACTCACACCGTTTATTATTGGTTTTTGATCTTCAATTGTTTGTTTTGCTTCAGCTAATGTAGCTTTGGCATCAGATATTATTGGTGTTGCTTTTTTTAAGGCATTTCTTTCATCATCAATTCCAGATTTTAAACATTTTAATGTATCATTTTTTGCTAATCTGCTAGGTATTGCTATACGAAATGTTGTAATTGATGAATATTTGACATAGGTTGAATTTCTTGGACAGGTTGCATATTTTGACCTTGTTGAGGTAGAAACAAATTTTTTAATTGTTGTGATTGACGAATGTATTGCCCATATGTCATAGGTAGTAATTGTTGCATACTTGACATAGGTTGCATATTTTGTTGAGTTCGTTCTATAAGTTGACCCTATGGTGTATATTTCATATGTGAATATAAAAACGCTTGATTTGTAGAACGCATATTACAAACTTGACAAATTTGAGTCATTTCCATTTTTATTTTTATGTGAGAAAAATTTATTTTTATTTTCATGAGAAAATAATTTTTATTTTTATTTCCATGACATACATATATCTTTTATTGTTAAAAAATGATGTCACCAAATGTTGGTGGAGGTGCATATATCCCGAATAATCTTGAATCAGAAGTAGAAATAGAAAATTATATCATGAAAACTGGAGACGTTTTATCTGGTCCATTGCATCTTTCTATTCTTCCACAACAAAATACAGAGTTAACGAAAATACAATATATTGATACACAAATCAATGACTTAAAAAATATATAAAAGATGTTTTGGTTCCACTGATGAAGGAAAAATTTAAAAAGTTACAAGCTACATTCCAAAAATGTGTTGATGAATTAAGTTCTAAAATTACTCAACAAATGAAAAAGATGAATAGAATAATAAATGAAGTAAACTCACTTAATAAAAAAGTTGATAAAATGAAAACTCTTAAAATCAATTTAAAAAATGAATTAAAGAAAAATTATAAAGGAAATAAAGAACAGTTAGATGCTGTTTAAAATCAGTTAGATGTTCTTAAAGTTCAATTGAATGCTCTTAAAACGGCGTTGAAGATGAATCAGCAGAAAATGCAAGTTAATAGAAAAGAAATTAAAATACATCACACGCTGCTTGACGCAATAAATAAAGTGCAACAGAAAATTAATAAAGTTATCACGTGGTTGTTGTCCATTCATAAACGTAAATATTATTGTAAATATTTTTTCCCAAAAGTTAAATTTATTCCTAAAAAATGCCTATAATTTATAAACACAATCTTAAGCATTTTGCTTCAAATCAAAAAATAGCACATGAACCATCTATGAAATCTGTTTACCATTATAACAATGTAGAAGCTATTCAAAAAGAAGGAGCTGGAATATTTTCTGGAATCACTGATAATATATATATATATATATATCTTTATTGAACGTACTAAAAAGTACAAATGAAAAGTGAATCAAGTAGGAAAGACAGTAAAAGAAATCAGCATTGCGGAAACTAGTCACGTAGGGCTGTGGGTGTCGACAGAGTCAAGGCTAGTTGACGAGCTATTGGATCAGTATGATTCAAAATGGCCTTGAGAAATTGTGCGCGAAGTCTGTAGTCATCTGTTGTTGTTGATTTTTGAGCAGCTTCCCTAACATAATTAGCTGCGTCTTTTCCTGAAACGTTCGCCAATCTGAGGCTGATTACGGCGTTGTACTGGTCTTGGTTCCATGTGGGTGGGATGTCGGGTCTGGCTTGTAGTTGGGCTGCTCTAATAAATGTTGGAGTCAAGTCAGTCACCAAGTAAAGTAGGGTGTTGCTGCACGAGTGATACAGGTTAAAAGCACGACGTGTAAATACAGGTTAATAAAAAATCTTGAGATCGGATAAATCGATAAATTGAGCTACCTGCAACACATCTTCCTTCTTTTCTTATCGAAAATAAATTTAGATTAGACGATCCTCCGTTCTTCAGTTACAATTAAAAAAAATGACTATATAAGATTATGATAAAATATCATGTCAATTAAAATTTACATCAATAATTCATCGCACAGCAAATAATCAATTTATTTTTTATGGTAAGACTGGAAAAAAAGCATATTTAAAAATTGATAGACTTGAATGGTGGATAAAACATATCACTCATAGTTTAGAGGTCGAATTAGCTATTGCAAAAAGATTAAATACTAACAAACCAATTCCAGTAAATTTTCTAAAGCGTACTGACAGTTCTGTAACTTTTTCTGAACAAAGATTTAAATGGCATTTTACTAGAACTTCGAATACTCCAAGATATTTATTACTAACTTTTCAAAGAAATGATTCTCCAAGTTTTGATAAGAACAACAATATTTTTCATATTAATACAATTCGAAGTTTACAAGTTTCATTAAATCAAACCCGATATCCAATTGATCCATTAAGATTCGATGATACCAATAATCAATTTATGGAAGGATATGATTCTTATCGAAATCTTTGTATAGAATTTGGAGTTGAACCACAATTAACGTCTGGAGATTGGAGACATTTATATCCTGTTTTCTGTTTCGATTTAAGTGCACAATCTGAAGATATTATTAAAAATGGTTGTGATGTAGCAATTAATATTGAAAAGAAAGATTCCGCAACTTCATTGATGGCTTATGGTTTATTGCTAGAAGATGTAAAATATTCTATTGAAATTCTTAATGGAAAGATGGCTAGGATAGGCTAAAGCCCAAGACTTCGTCGATTAATTAATTTTTTTTCATAACTTAAAATTTTTTCATAAGTAGAATAGATTAAAAATTCTTAACTTAAAATTTTTCATAACTAGTATAGATTAAAAAAATTCTTAGATTAAAATTTATTC
Organism: Prostheceraeus crozeri; assembly: GCA_907163375.1. Lineage (NCBI taxonomy): Eukaryota > Metazoa > Platyhelminthes > Polycladida > Euryleptidae > Prostheceraeus > Prostheceraeus crozeri. Next base: position 37,479 of record CAJQUW010006030.1, on the reverse strand, counting down.
ATAACTAGACTAGATTGAAATTTTTGATAACCTAAAATTTTTTTATTCAAAATGTCGCAAGCGAAAAGTAATAATAATAAAACTGTTGAATTAAAATTACGTAATATTGTTGACAAAAATACCCCTAAAACTATTACGATTAACAAAAAAAGTATTACATAAGTAGAACAATGATAGAGAATATTCAATTACAAGAAGAAAAGAATGGCGGGATTCTCCCATTAATTCCTCTAATAATATGAGGTATAGCAGCAGCAGGAAGTGTTGCAGGTGTGACAGCTGGTATTGTCCAAGCAGTAAATAAAAATAAACCAGAGAAGGCAGCATTAGAAGAACAAAAACGTCATAATAGAGAGTTAGAGAAAGTTGCTAGGGGGCAAGGAGTAGTAGATAATTTTATTAGTAAATTAAATTTAGTTGATGGAGGAAAACGAGTTCTCAAAAACATTCTACATAATGCTGATGATCTAATAGAAATAAAAGAATCTAAAGATGGTTCTGGAATATATCTTAGTCCTAGTATGATTAGGTAAAACATTTATTTTATTTTATCTTTAAGAATGAATTCCACAAATTCTACAACTTCTACAAATTCTACAAGTTCTACAAATTCTACAAGTTCTACAAATTCTACAAATTCTACAAGTTCTGCAAATTCTACAAGTTCTACAAATTCCGAAAGTTTAATTAAATTAAAAATTTCTAATTTAGATTTATTGAATTATCTGTTAAAAGTACATAAAATCCCAAATTGTGAGCACACCGGTGGTGATTCAACTGCGTTGCATTCCGGAGGTGACATACAAAAAACATTAGAAAACTTTCCTGGTTTTATTTGGAGTAAGTATTCAAAAGAAAAACATCTTCCTGGTCATTCATATACCGGTCCAGGAACTCGATTGGATATAAGACTAGATGAGAATAATAATCCGAAACCAGGTGAAGAACCAATAAATAGAGTAGACGCCGCCTCTTATAGACATGATTTAGCTTATCGAAATCATGACCTAAGTTCTCGAAATAAAGCAGATAAGAAAATGATTCAGGAATTATATAATATTCAAAATCTTACATTTAGAGAAAAAATTGAAAGAATGTTTGTTAAGAAAGCTTTACAAGCTAAAATATTATTCGGTCAGGGTTTAGACAAAACTCATAACACTGAAACTTATGCCTCCGAAATTCACAAGGAATATAGAAAGCCTAAATATCTATTGAAGGTAAAAGTATTTAATAAAGATGATATTTGGAGTGCTGATCTAATCAATATGCCGAACGAAAGAGGCTTTAAGTACGCATTGACCGCTATAGATTTATATACACGATACGCTTGGGTGAAGACTTGAAAAAACGAAAGTGGTCTGTCAGTTAAATATGCGTTTGAAGAAATCTTTAAAGAAAGTAATAGAAAGCCAAGAAATTGTTTGTTGATAAAGGATCTGAGTTTTATAACAGAAATGTTCAGCCACTATTTGATTTAGTTTATTCCACTGAAAATGCTGGAAAAGTCGTAGTAATAGAAAGATTAAATAAAACGTTAAAAAATAAGATATTCAAGAAATTTACAGAACAAGGAAATTAGAAATGGTTGAAGATATTACCAGGAATTGTTGAGGATTATAACAATAAGATTCATTCAAGTATTGAAGAAACTCCAAAGAATGCTTCTGTCGATCCTGATTTGATACGAAAGAAAATATTCGAAAATAATTATTCGAATGAGAATAATCCGAATTTACGGAAACATAAGCCGAAATTTAAGATTGGAGATAGAGTAAGGATATTCAAATATAAAAATATATTCGAGAAAGGTTTTGTTGGTTATTGGACTAAAGAGATATTAAAGTTTGTAAAATAAATCAAACGTATCCGATTACTTATGAAATTAGAGATTTAGATGATAAGGAAATCACTGGCAGATTTTATGAAAACGAATTACAAATAACTGAATTTTCATTTTTATTCAATTATAACATAATATCAAGAAATGGTACTCCTTTTTGCAATTTGTATAAAACGTAAAGACATAGTTGTTCACAATAAGTTGTTCCTAGTTTTTGAATTTGAAATGTATTTTATGTTCCATTACCAAGTAATTTAGACCAGGTAAAGTTAGAACCGTTTTTATTTATTTGTCCCGCAGACCAATGTACTCCTTTTTGATCTGATGTGTGAAGATGTGTTACGAAATTTAGAGATGGCTTATTTTTTAGGAATTGTAATTCGTCTTTTATCAATATGTGAAAATTCTTTATTCCCAATTGATCAGCAACTTTCTTTGGATCAAAATTCGTAGTTGTTTGCTTCCAATATAATTTAAAAACTCGGTTATGCTAGACATTTCATAATAAAAAAATTCTTACAGGAACCCCTGGAAGTCAGAAGGGGGGAATTGATTTAAAACTGTCTCATAATGATGACTTTCTTTACTACTTATTCGATTTTTTTAAATGACTATTTTATAATTATTCTAATTTACATTGTTTAACAGATTTCCATTTTCTTCATGAACTTCATTCGTTAATAAAAGTGATTGTTTGAAATTGCTATAACAACTATCTTGCATATCGGCGTTACCCTTATGCGCTCTAAATTCAGAAGCAGAATTGCTTTTATTCTCGCCGCGCACTTATGTGTTCTCAATCCATGAATTCACAATAGGATGTACTTTTAATCAATACATGCGGAAAGAAGAAACGCTAAATGAATTTTTTGAATTTATTTCTAAAACTCACATGCATTTGCAAAACTGACTTTGAAAACTGATTCTGAAAATACTTTACGTAGGGGTAAATTGAGCTGTCAAAATTTTATCGATGCGTAAATTGAACTGCCAAAATTTTACCGATGCGTAAATTGAAGTGACAAGGATTGCAATATAATTTTAGGAGAAAGCTGTTATATGTTTTCCGTTGCTAGAACAATAAATCTCTCTCTCTTCAATCATCAGCCAGTGTACGTGTTCATTGAATAATTTTGTGTTTATGAGTTACAATGATCTTCTAGTTCACACTAGTACTTTAAACAATGGTGAGAGTACAATAACGAAGAATGTCTAAGTAATAATTGCGTCTTCTTAATTTTTTATAATGCTCTAATTTTAATAATAATTGAGATTCCCTATCTTTCATATACCTAACTCTATCCTTGTGTATTTCTTTATTCATTTTTTCAATGTTCAATTCAGTTACTTTTAATTGTGATAACGAAGGATATATTTTCGAGGTGTCTTCCATTTTCGCTCCCGTTGAGGTTTCTTCCACTTTTGTTTCATCCATTTTTTTAATAAACATTTTGAATACAATCTTCTGGTATATTGAGACTACGTGATATTTTGAGACAACTTAAATTTTCTACCACGTGATATTTTTTGGACTACGTGAAATTTTTCGTCGGCTTAAATTTCCGACCACGTGATATTTTCGTCGGCCTAAATTTTCGACCACGTGAAATGTTTGAAAATTTGATTTTTCGAAAATTTGTCACTACCGAAATTTTTGAAATTTGGAGACTACCTAAATTTTTGAAATTTATAGACTACGTAAATTTTTGAAAAACTCGAAAGGTGTGACATCCGGTGCGAGCGAAGCGATGCTCCGGATGTCATACTTTATACTACTGGTGTCAAACGTTGAACAGTAGATAACTCAATAATTCAGCAATTAAGAGATTATTTGAGTAAAGTAGGAAAACTACTAATAGTATGCCACATGCCCACGTTCACAATCTCGGATGGTGTCAATATGGTCATATTGATGCACGCCATTCAGATGTGATTGCATCAAGAAAATTATGCATTTTTTATCATGATCGCAAAACCTGTGGATGAATTCTTTCAACGTCCGAAAGGTCTGAACAATAATAAAGCAACCAATTGACGAGGCACTATAATTTGCCATCAGTTTCCAAAATTACATGCATTTTTATTAATAAATAACGAGGTGTTGAAGTATCGAAGAATGGTTGATTGAACACCATTGACGAGTTGGTGGGGAAATATGTATATCTGTTTGATAGAAGTCTATAGAAGCAAATAAGTCGCTGGTCACTTTTGATTAACTTTTCTCATCTTTGAGTCGAAAAAAAGATCAAAACTTTCACAAACCTTCATTGTATACTGTTGAATACAGCATTGCAGATTTGCCAAATTTATCTGTTATGCAACATGAACCTCAATTTTATCCTAAATATGCTCGAGACATCAGCATTCATATTGAATTTTTTCAGCTGGTTGTATGTTTCATATAACAATTTTAAGGGATTACGTATGAAAATTTGCTGCTTAATGTGCTTTCTTCTCTGCTAATTCAAATATGGCCTCAGCTTGCAATTTTGAGAAATGCATTGAATCTCTACAAATCAATTTTCACTTGAAATTTTTCAATCGAAATTTTAATATGCTAAAGTTAACTTATATACTTTATTACTAATCAAATATTCCAAAGACAAAGACATATTTGATCATTCGCTATTTCGGAAATCGTCGGCGATGTAACTTTCCAAAATTGAACAACTGAGACACTTTTCTTGATTCAGTAATTTTCGCATTTTAATACTTTACAATTAATGTCAGATATCCGTTTAAATCGATGAATTCACTTGATCATGAGGTTAGGTTGCAAGTATGCCCGAAATATGATTATTCCTGATTAGATCAGATGCTTGGGTGCTCGAACTCTTTAATCAAGCAAGTTGAACTGTTGAGAAAAATAAAATTTGAAGCTTCTTCAAAGATGATGGTAATTGAGCAGATTGATACGTGCATAGCCCTCATCCTGCAACTTTTTGTAAGATCCGCTACTGTTGTCATTCCAGTCTACGAGTTGTGCATCTCATAAAGCGAATCAAATAAAAATCTCCGAGAGATAACAGTACCAAACCATGATGCCGTCATATCTCTCTTTTTATTTCTCTTGCAGATATTAAAGAGGCAATTCTTTTGTGAAGTAAATTAGCCAAAGGACCTGATCAATCATTTGTGGAATATATGAGAGGCGTGAATGTTCCTTTCTCTACTTCCAAAATTCTCTCTTCCTACTGCCGCATCTTTTCATTCTAGTGTTCTTTATACAATGTTGCAGGGAGGATTTGTTATTCTTGCATAAATAAATGAAGTCCCATTCTCCCCAACAGCTCTCTTGCAGTACTATCTAATTTCATCTGGTCGTCCGTATAACCACCTTTGATGAAGTCATATGATTCAATTGATAATAATTTAGGCTCAATGCGAGCATCTTTACAGACTTCACTCAAAAAAGACTCTCCGTGTCAATAATAATATTGTGCCGAAGATTGACAAAACCACCAACTTTGCAGCTAAGAGCATGATTTAAATCATTTTTCTCACCACAAACACAATTCATCGAAAGATAACCGGCCAGTTGTAGCGCAATTTGATCGCATCTTGGAATTCCCTTTTGTTTAGAGAATATCCCAATGTTTCTATGGGTAATGATGTTACTCATGAACTAGAGCCTTTCTCCTTCGCAAAAGTCAATGCCTTCTTCATCTCATCGGCATGAAGATTCATGATATAGTCATGTATTATTTATTGAAAAAAGTTTCTTCTTCTCTTTTCACATGTGCGATGAACCTCTTATTTCCGTTCTGTCAAGTCGATCTATCAGCAGATTGTTTTCCTTGCCATAAATTACGCGTACATTTGTCAAACATTCTGTAATTTCACCTTACACTCGCGTTTTGAAGTTATATAAGGATCAGCATTTCCCAGAACCTCCATACCTGCATTTCTGAAGGGATGAATTTCTGACGTATAACTTCTTCCAACCTCTGAAAGTCATTACTGATGTCATCAACTGTTTGTTGCATAAAGGTCCTCCTGTGACTGAGACCTTTTGTGCATTCTGAAAAAGCAGCTTGTGGATCTTCAGACGCTATATCACTGAGATATTCAATGTCTTTTATCCATGTCTCCATCTTTGAATCAACATATGAGGATTTGAATTCATCACTTCCTATCACTGCACCTTTCTAATCGTCATACATTCATCAGATGTTCCAGGAAGTGATTTTGTTTTTGTAAATGCATCGGCATTTTTTGCAATCAAATGGGAATGTGCCTGTCCTTTCTTTGATAAATCAAACCAACCGCGACTACTTTATGGGTGTCACTAGTTAGTATTTCGTATTTTCACTATCCAAAAGAATGTGAATTCTTCGATTTAAGCGGATATCTGACCTTAATTGTAAAGTATTAAAATGCGAAAATTACTGAATCAAGAAAAATGTCTCAATTGTTCAATTTTGGAAAGTTACATTGTCGACGATTTCCGAAATAGTGAATGATCAAATATGTCTTTATCTTTGGAATATTTGATTAGTAATAAAGTATATAAGTTAACTTTAGCATATTAAAATTTCGCCAAAATTTGGATGGAATGCTTTTTTATCGTATCATACTCATTGATTTCTCATTGAGATTAATAGAGCTCTATTCATTTGAATCGGCGTCTTCGAATTATTTCCACACCCAAATGCTTCACGCTTTAGATGACCGATGTGGACATTTTAGCTGTTGTTCCTGAAACTTTTCTATAGACCAGAAGCTTGCTTACTTCGTACTGTCAAGCCATAGCTTGATTTGATACAGTAAATATTCCATATTCAGTGATAACGATGATAAGTTAGTTGCAACTCCATGTTCTTCCGATTTCCAGAAACTTCAGCTTACTTTTCTTTAGACGCTTCGTTTTCACTTGACTAATTGCTTTCCACCATCGACAGCTATTGAGTCAAACCGGCCGTCTTGTGTATAAATGAACTTCAGCTTTCAGTCCAGGTCCATGGGTCAGGATTGCATGATACATAGAGAGTATGCAATACATAGATATCATACTACAATGTAATAAGGAAGTCAACAATATATCAATATACCATGATATTAGAGGTCATAAATGAAGGTCGCGTTAGCGATAGGAAAGACATCATTATGAGACAGTTTTTTTAATCTAGGGGTGCCTATGAGAAATTTTTTTATTATAAAATGAGCAACATAAATCAGTTTTTAAAATTATATGGAACACAAACAACAACGAATTTTGATCTAAAGAAAATCGAAAATCAATTGGGAATAAAGAATTTTCAAATATTGATGAGAGACGAATTACAATTCCTAAAAAATAAGCCAACAATAACTATAAATTTCATAACAAATCTTCATACGTCAGATGAAAAAGATAGATGTACATTGGTCTGCAGGTATGTCTAATAAAAATGGAGATAATTACTATTTTGACTCACACGGACTTCCACCTACAAACGAAATTAAAAAATTACTTAAAAATGGAACTTATAATACATTTCAAATTCAAAAACCAGGAAGTACTTATTGTGGTCAGTAGTATATAGTGTGACATCCGGCGCGACGCTTCGCTTCGCTTTGCTTCGCTTCGCTTGCGCCGGATGTCACACTTTTGCGGGTTTTTCAAAAAAATCAAAATTTCAAAAATTTCAAAAATTTAGGTAGACTTCAAATTTCACGTGGCCGAAGACCTAAATTCACAAATTTTGGCGTTTTTAAAAATACCCAATTTTCAAATTTTTCAAAATCTCAAATTTGAGATTAAGATCATTTTTTACTTTGAAAATCATGACCGTTGCAGGACACTGAAAAAATCATAAAAGTTAAGAATCTCAAAATTTGAGAATTACAATCTTCACCCTCGCTTAAATCATGACCGTTGCAGGACACCGAAAAAATCATAAAAGTTAAGAATCTCAAAATTTGAGAATTACAATTTTCATCCCCGCCAAAATCATGACCGTTCTAGGACACCGAAAATTAGTATTTTTAAAAACGTCTTTTAAATCCATTTTTCAGGTTTTTAAAATATATCATGTGACTAAAGATATTTGAAGGAATTGACATATTCTTAACAATAAGTTTAGGTACTTTTACAATTGTCATTCAATTGTACAGAACATCTGCTTCTCGCATTTATGAATAAAATGCATTTCAGTGTAAGGAGCTGTGTCCTCCAACTCAAACATTTGAAAGGAAACAATGTATGAAAGAACAAACAGCTGCTACACCCACTTAGACATTTGTAAGACGTGAAATATATAACCTGCAAATCCTACTCCGGCTGCAATGCCGTGAAATAATACACAACAACAATAATCGATATGGCTATTTCAAACAATTGTGCTGAAGACTTATTTAATTTAACAGTGTTTCTTGTCACTGAAGGTTGTGTCAAAACGCTCTCGTCATATATTTCTCAAAATGAGACAAGATCAATTTGAAGATAGAAGAAAACAATCGTTGCCAGGGAGGATGAAAGAATTACGGGAGGAATTCAAGAGCAATATATTTTGAGAGGTATGAATTTACAGATACTTTGAGTGATTTCATAGAGCCAAATGGTGGAGAGAATAATACAATTGTAAACTTACACAAGTTCTTGTTGCATGAAAAAAGAAACAATTCACTCAGTGTTATGTGTAAAATTTTTATCGGTAAGCACTATCTGCTCTCTGTTTGTGATAATGACAAGTCTTATTTTTATAGTCTCTTGAAGCAAAATCATATCAACTATTCACGCACCGAAGTTTCATTTGTTATGAAATTAGGTAATTTAGCAGACAAATTTCCTACGCTTTGTTGGGTGTCTGTTTCTCTTGTACTTTAAAAGTCACGACCTAATGTTATCGGAAGATTGACTTCATTCTGTAAAGCAATTATGTGTCATTCCAAATGATTCCATTCTTCTCCCAAACAATGGTGAGTCATTTAGCGATAATACCGCGCTGACATATTCAATGGAATTTGGATGTTAACCTCCGCTATTGTTATTGCGATATGGCCGCAAGACACTTTATTTTTATTGTTAGACCTATGCCATTTCGTTATATTCTCTTGAATAATGGTGCGCCATTCAGCTAAAATACTGCGCCATTCAACTAATCAAATGACGCGCTGTGAAGAAAATTTATCATTCTTGAAACCCCTCTGTTTTATATGCAATGTAAATCCAATAGAGTGTTTCAACCAATGAAACCTTGTCCACTCGTGGACAGAAATCCTATTGTTTAGAAAAACTTGTATCTTATATGCAATGTTATTTCCTGTTTTATATGCAATGTTATTTCCTGTTTTATATGCAATGTTATTTCCTGTTTTATATGCAATGCTATTTTCTGTTTTATATGCAATGTTATTTCCTGTTTTCAATCATTTTCATTATGTTGTTATATGACGTCATTTTTCTGTCATCCAATGAAACCTTGTCCACACGTGGACAAATTTACATGTATTTCAATGTATCCAAATTGAATGTATGCAAAGTGGATGTAACCAAATTGAAATATCCATGTGTTTTTTTTAATTTCTCATTTACGGGAATATAATAGAAACATTGTATCTTCTATAAAAATGAGAAACATCAGGAACTTCCAAAAAATATACAGCAAACAAAACCACGTCAAATTTCGATTTAAATGAGATTGCTAAGCAATTGGGAATAAAGAATTTTCACATATTGATGAGTAATGAATTACTATTGATAAAATATGTGCGAAACACTAACTCTACTAATACAATGCAACAATGTAACGTTTAAATTTAGATTAAATTAAATCATTTCAAAATTGAATAAGTAGTAAAGAAAGACATCATTAGAGACCAGTTTTAAATCAATACCCCCCCAAGTAGTAAGGAAAGTCATCATTATAAAAATGTTTTAAATCAATACCCCCTTCTGACTAAGTAGTAAGGAAAGACATCATTAGAGAACAGTTTTAAATCAATACCCCCCCTTCTGACTTCTAGGGGTCCCTTAAGAAATTTTTTTATTATAAAATGAGCAACATAAATGAGTTTTTGAAATTATATGAAACACAAACGACAACGACTTTCGACCTAAAGAAAATCGCTAATCGATTAGGAATAAAGAATTTTCATGTTCTAATGAGAAACGAATTACAATTCCTAAAAAATAGGCCATCAATAACTGTAAATTTCATAACAAATCTTCATACGTCAGATAAAAAAGGTGTACATTGGTCAGCAGGCGTTAAAAATCATCAGCAGAACTATTATTTTGATTCATACGGTTTGCCCCCTACAAATGAAGTAAAAGAATTACTTGGAACGGGAACATACAATACGTTTCAAATTCAAACACCAGGCACTACCTATTGTGGACAATTATGCTTATACGTTTTGTACAAATTACAAAAAGGAGTATCATTTCTAGATATTATGTTAGAGTTAAACAATCTATAACTCAAGCGAAGCTAAAGCTCTGTTTTCTGTAATTCATTTTGATAAAAACGACCTCTGATATCCTCATTATCTAAATCTTTAATTTCATAAGTAATCGGATAACTTTGATTTATTTTAGAAACTTCAAATATTTCTTTAGTCCAGTATCCGACGAAGCCTTTTTCAAATTTATTCTTATATTTAAATATTCTAACTATATCTCCAATTTTAAATTTCGGCTTAAGTTTCTGCAAATTCGGATTACTCTCATTCGAATAATTATTCTCGAATATTTTTTTCTTATCAAATCAGGGTCGTCAGAAGCATTCTTTGGAGTTTCTTCAATACCAGAATGAACTTTATTATTGTACTCTTCTACAACTCCTGGTAATATCTTCAACCATTTCTGATTTCTTTGCTCAGTAAATTTCTTGAATAATTTATTTTTTAACGTCCGATTAAATCTTTCTATCACTACGGCCTTCCCTGCATTTTCAGTTGAATAAACTGAGCCTTGGCGATGACTTTCGTCTGTTTCAAATAATGGCTGAACGTTTCTGTTATAAAATTCCGACCCTTTATCAACAAACAATTTTTTTGGCTTTCTATTACTTTCTTTAAAGATTTCTTCAAACGCATATTTAACTGATAGACCACTTTTATTTTTTAAAGGTTTTACCCAAGCGTATCGTGTATATAAATCTATAACGGTCAATGCGTATTTATAATCTTTTTCATTCGGCATATGAATAAGATCAGCACTCCAAATATCATCTTTATTAAATACTTTTACTTTCAATAAATATTTAGGCCTTCTGTATTCTTTATGAATTTCAGACGGGTAGGTTCGAGCGTTGCTCTCAGAGTTATTAGTTTCATTTAAACCCTGACCGAATAATATTTTAGCTTGTAAAGCTTTCTTAACAAACATTCTTTCAATTTTTTCTCTAAATGTAGGATTTTGAATACTATCTAATTCTTCAATCATCTTCTTATCAGCTGCATGTCGAGAACTTAGATCATGATTTCGATAAGCTAAATCATGCCTGTAAGCTGCGGCATCTACTCTATTTATTGGTTCTTCACCTGGTTTCGGATTATTATTCTCATCTAGTCTTATATCTAATCGAGTTCCTGGACCGGTATATGAATGACCAGGAAGATGTTTTTCTTTCGAATATTTACTCCAAATAAATCCAGGAAAGTTTTCTAATGTTTTTTGTATGTCACCTCCAATATGCTGACAATTTGAGTTTTTATGTACTTTTAAGAGATAATTCAATAAATCTAAATTAGAAATTTTTAATTTAATTAAATTTTCGGAATTTGCAAAATTCATTTTAAAAGATAAAATAAATGTTTTACCGGATAGAACTTTGTTTAGAGGCTTTAGCCGATCGGACCAAAGGTCCTGAGGTTATTACCGAATCATACTGGGACTTAGATATATTCCAGAACCATCTTTAGTTTCTTTAATTTCAATTAAATCATCAGCATTGTGGAGAATATTTTTGAGAACTCGTTTTCCTTCATCAACTAATTTTAATTTACTAATAAAATTATCTACTATTCCGTCACCCCTAGCAACTTTCTCTAACTCTCTGTTATGACGTTTTTGTTCTTCTAATGCTGCCTTCTCTGATTTATTTTTATTTACTGCTTGGACAATACCAGCTGTCCCACCTGCAACACTTCCTGCTGCTGCTATGCCTCCTATTATTAGTGGAATTAATGGGAGAATCCCGCCATTCTTTTCTTCTTGTAATTGAATATTCTCTATCATTGGTTTACTTATGTAATACTTTTTTTTGTTAATCGTAATAGTTTTAGGGGTATTTTTGTCAACAATATTACGTAATTTTAATTCAACAGTTTTATTATTACTTTTCGCTTGCGACATTTTTAATAAAAAAGATTTAAGTTACGAAAATTTTTAATCTATTCTAGTTATGAATAAATTTTAAGTTATCAAAAAATTTCAAGTTACCAAAAAATTTTAAGTTACCAAAAAATTTTAATCTATTCTAGTTATTAAAAAATTTCAAGTTACTAAAAAATTTTAAGTTACCAAAAAATTTTAATCTATTCTAGTTATGAAAAATTTTAAGTTAAGAATTTTTAATCTATTCTAGTTATGAAAAAATTTTAATTAACTTATCCTTACCATCTATCCATTAAGAATTTCAATAGAATATTTTACATCTTCTAGCAATAAACCATAAGCCATCAATGAAGTTGTGGAATCTTTTTTTTCAATATTAATTGTTACATCACAGCCAGTCTTAATAATATCTTCGGATTGTGCACTTAAATCGAAACAGAAAACAGGATATAAATGTCTCCAATCTCCAGGAGTTAATTGTGGTTCAACTCCAAATTCTATACAAAGATTTCGATAAGAATCATATCCTTCCATAAATTGATTATTGGTATCATCGAATCTTAATGGATCAATTGGATATCGGGTTTGATTTAATGAAACTTGTAAACTTCGAATTGTATTAATATGGAAGAGATTATTGTTCTTATCAAAACTTGGAGAATCATTTCTTTGAAAAGTTAGTAATAAATATCTTGGAGTATTCGAAGTTCTAGTAAAATGCCAGTTAAATCTTTGTTCGGGAAAAGTTACTGAACTAGCAGTACGCTTTAGAAAATTTACTGGAATTGGTTTGTTAGTATTTAATCTTTTTGCAATAGCTGTTTCAATCTCTAAACTAGGAGTAATATGCTTAATCCACCATTCAAGTCTATCAATTTTTAAATATGCTTTTTTCCCAGTCTTACCAAAAATGATTAATTCATTATTTGCTGTACGATGAATTATTAACTAAAATTTTAATTGATATGATATTTTATCATAATCTAAATATCCGAATAATGGAGACAATGACCAATTAACTGTCTGTTTACTTTTCTTGTTAAATTCACGTCTTTCTTTATATGCACTATTGTTTGTTTTATTTAAATGTTTTGCAATATTTTTTACATCTTTCGCAATTCCCGCTGCATCTGTTCCAGCGTGAGTTAAATCATCAACAATTATACCATCATTAGTATCAGGAAACCAACCTTCGATTTCATACTTTTTATTATTTTCACCAATTATTACAAATTTAAGCATTGTATCAATTACACCTGGAGAATCACTTATTGTTTCTATATTTTGAGTTGCAACATCTAAACGCATTTGTGTAAATAATCTTGGAAAAAAATTATTCTCTAGTGCAATATTATCGGTATCTGGTAATGGTGTTGTAAAATTGGCATCACTATACAAAGAATATTCACAGTGTAAAAATGAATCAGGTAGATATATATAACTCTGCTGATTATCAACTTCAAAAATTAAATCACCTCCAGTATTTACTCTACTGGAAGATCCGGGATTCATAGCAATTCTTATATAGTCATTCTTTTTTTGATTGCAACTGACGAACGGAGGATCGTCTAATCTAAATTTATTTTCGATAAGCGAAGACATTTTTATAAAAAATAATATGACTTTTTTGTTTTTCTCATACACAGAAAAAATTTTTACTAAAAAAATTACTAAAAAAATTTACTAAAATTATATTTTAGAATTTTGCTAGACCAGCTCCGCTACAGCTTTGCTGGTTAAACCGAAGGTTGCTGCTCACGCCATTACCTCTTTATTTCTTTAATTGAACGTTTTATGGCTACGTCTGATTTCTTCTTATGTTTACTATTAGACGGAGCTCCGCTCCTCAAGGTTTCACCCCCAACAGCAATGTTAGCAATTTTATTTTTTGTTTCCTCTGAAAGTTTTTTTAAATTATTTAGTTCTTCGGAATCATTCCTAAGTTTACGAATAGCTTCTAGTTGTTTTAATTCGTTTTGAGACTTGACAGCATTTGATATTGCACTAGCTGTACTACCTATAGCAGCTGCTCCTTTTGCAGCAGATGTAATCAAATCTTTATTATTTTTAATTAAGTTAACGATACTTCCAATACCAGAGAAGATCCCAGCTCCTTCCGTGTGAACTGTTTCTCTATTATCATAATGATAAACAGGATTCATACGTGGTTCATGAGCAATTCTTTGATTTGAAGCAAATTGTTGAAGATTGTGTTTATAAATTATAGGCATTTTTTAGGATTAAATTTGACTTTTGGGAAAAAATATTTACGATCGGCTAAAGCCTCTGAACAAAGTTCTATTGGTTAGTAACCACAGGACCTTTGGTCCGTTTAATATTTACGCTAAGATTTACGTTTGTGAATGGACAACAACTTCGAGATAACTTTATTAATTGCCTGTTGCACTTTATCTATTGCGTCAAGCAGCGTGTGATGTACTTTAATTTCTCTTCTATTAACTTGCATTTTCTGCTGATTAATCTTCAACGCCGTTTTAAGAGCATTTAACTTAACTTTAAGAACATCTAATTGTCTTTTAACAGAATCTAACTGTTCTTTATTTTCTTTAGAGTTTTCTTGTAAATTTTTCTTTAATTCATTTTCTAAATTGATTTTAAGAGTTTTCATTTTATCAACTTTTTCATTAAGTGAGTTTACTTCATTTATTATTCTATTCATCTTTTTCATTTGTTGAGTAATTTTAGAACTTAATTCATCAACACTTCTTTGGAATGTAGTTTGTAACTGCTTTAAATTTTTTTAAATTCTTTCAGGTAGTTTTTCTATTTCATCTTCTAATTGTTCTTCTAACATTTTTATCTGATGTTTATTTTTAATGACTGCAGATTTTAGATTTAAAGAAAGTAATATTAAAATTTTTGATTGTTCTGAAATCTTTTTAAAAAGTTTTGCTATATCTGCTTCTAGCTCTCTATCCTTTTTATCAAGTTTTAATAATTTTTCGTTTAATGATTTGTCATTAAGTTTTAGCAACTTTAATTCATTCATCAGTGGAACCAAAACATCGTTTATATATTTTTCTTTTAAGTCATTGATTTGTGTATCAACATATTGTTTATTTGTCAACTCTGTATTTTGTTGCGGAAGAATAGAAAGATGCAATGGACCAGATAAAACGTCTCCAGTTTTCATGATATAATTTTCTATCTCTATTTCTAATTCACGATTATTCGGGATATATGCACCTCCACCAACATTTGGTAACATCATTTTTTAACAATAAAAAAATAAAATTTTTTCTAATAAGAATAAAATTTTTTCTAATAAAATTTTTTCTAATAAAAATAAAAAATAAAATTTTTTCTAATAAAAATAAAAAAATGGAAAATCCAAATTTAAAAAAATTATATTCGCCCGCATCATCCTGTTCTTCTTATTCGACGAGATCAACGGGACTTGATAATAAATGTTTTGATAATAATAATAATAATAATAATCCATGTATAGATGTTAATATTTTATTTCAATTACAAGCCGAAATATTTAGAGAACAGACTAAAGGTTTACCTTCTATAGAAACTAATTATTGCATTTTCTCAGGTGATCCATTATTAAATTTATGGAGATTGTTAGTAAATATAATGATGTAGCTTATGTGGAATTAAATAAAGAAAATATGGTTATAATAGGACATAATAATGTTTACGGATTCATTAGAGCAGTTTTACCGATTAGTAATACTGAGTGGATAGAAAATAAAATTATCAATTATATCAATATTAAAGAATTAGTTAAAAAATTAAAATCTTTCTCAAAGGAAAAATTAGATTATTTGTTGATGAACAAAATCAATATAACATTCATATCGAGAGTAAAAAACATAACGAAGAATTATTATGTCAAGTATATTATAGAGATACAATTTATAAACAAGAAACATTAGAAATGCCCCAAAGATATGATGATGATACTTATATAGGATTATATTCAAACTTAAATATTAATTTGTTAAAATCTTACATAAATGGCTTAGCTCAACAAGAGAAAATTTATATGTGGACTACACCTTATACTATTAACAATGTCCATAATCATAATCATAATAAACGAACCGAAGGTTCTAGGGCTTTGCCCGATCTTAAAGAATCTTATGATAATAATGATGATAATATAGATGAATAATATAGATGATAATAATATAGATGATGATTCTGAAACATCTGAAAATGGTGTAAATGGTAAAAAAGATTATAAAAATATTAGTCATTATAAAAATTTATCTAAATTTCATTTTCTTACAATTGAAAATAATAATGATGGTATAGTTGAAGATACTGTTAGACAACTATGTGTCGGGTCTACAAAATTTAAATTAGGATTTACATCTAATCAATTTAAAATTTTATCATCTTTAATAAAAACTAAAAGTGATTCAGATTATGGTGGTGTTATTAAATTTTCCAAAAGAGATCAAAGACCAATATTTTTCTCTATTATATTATTATCAGATAAAAGATGTAATTTAGAGTTACATATTCCAATAAGAGAATGGTATCCTATCAGGGAATGGCATCCTATACCAAAAAGTGTAATTTATGATGTTGAAGAATCAATTTATGATGATTATGAAGAATCAATTGATGATGATGATGAAAAATCAATAGTTAGTGAAAATAAATTTAAATTATCTTTTGATAAAACGTTATATGATAAAACTTAATAGAATATACCAAAATATTCGATAAATATATTTTCATATGTAATAAAATTTCTAAATGTAGTAAGTTTTTAGATGTAATAAGTTTTTAGATATAATAAATTTTTTAGATGTTATAAAATTTTTAGATGTAATAAAAAAATTATTATTCCCACGTGTCATCATCATCACTTAAATTACTCTCACAGACGATTGTTTGAAATATTTCAGCTTGAATATCTTCTCCGTTATAAGGTAACATAATTTCATTTTCATCAGGTGCTTGACGTTTAAGAATATTTATTTGACCAGAGAATTTTTTTTCTTCAGTATTATTAATAATTATCAGGAATACTAATTCCAGTTTCTAAAGATCGTTTCCATGGTTTATTAACTGTAGTCGATAATGTTTTCCCCGAATATAATTTTAGAAAATCTTCTACTTTTACTTTATCTTGTGAATATCCTTTGAATGTTTTCTTTTCACTAAGTCTCCCTTGTTCATCTACAGTAATACAATATTTTATTTTAGGAGCAATAAACATTGCAAAAATAATTCCACCATTTCCATAATCATTTTTCCTTGATACAATTCCCCACCAACATATCCAGCAGCATCTAATTTATTGAAGAGTTCATTAGAAATGTATATTGACTCAGTGTTTTTTACAATTAATGGAAAACCACAATTAAATGTGCCATCTTCTGTTTCAATGTCATAAACATATTGTGGCTCATTATTTAAATACCTTACAGTGGTAACTTTTTTGGTAATATAGTTTTTAACTTGACACGCACTAAAGCATAATGATTTATCTTGTCTCTCGCTTACTACCAAATTAATACCTAGAGATGATGCCAAATTGTATAAAACACTAAAGGTTTCTTAATTTTTCTGTGTGAAACGAATAATTGCATATTTCCTTGTAAAAAAAGATTTCTTGTCCCCATCTGCTGCATAAAATCCAACAAACAACCAATATCTAATATTATATTCAGCATTTAGAACATACCAAGGAACACGTTTTTCTCTAAACTGATTAGAATAATTTTTGCTAAAGTATATAGCATATTGTCTTGGATTTTGAAAATTAAGTTTGTATACTGTAGATGATCTCATTGTATCATACATTTTACAATCATTGTTATAAACTTCATATTTTACAATCATTGTTATAAACTTCATTAATATATGTTTTTAATTTAATTAGGAGGTCAAGGTTTTGGTTATTTAAAGTACAACAATATCTGACTCCTGATTCATAATTATAGATTCCAGCAGAACCATCTCCTAAAAAGAACCCTTCTATAAATGCTTGCTTACATCAAAATTAGGTGGATCATTAAGATAAATATCACTTACAATTTGTTTCAGTGTGATTGTATTGTGGTGTAAAAATAATTTATTATGTAGTAAATTTGTTCCTGTATTTAATTCTTGTGGCTTTATTTCATTACCTGTTTCATATAAGAATGAATGATCTTCAGTAACATCTACTATTCCCATTTTTGTTCTTATTCGATAAATACTTTTATATGTGTAATGTCTAATAATTGTTTTTACTTTACTCCATCCATTATGAGTATAAATTTCTAAATTATCAACAAATGAAATTTCTTTCATATCACCATTAATTTCAAACGTATTAATTTTATAGTTGTTTACAATACTATCTATTCTAGAAATAAATAATAAATTATTCTTTCTCAATATTACAGGCGTGTCAGCTGTTACTGAATCTGTATAATGAATGTATTTTTCGTTGAAACCATTAATTTCTAAAATAAAGTTATTCATGATTCTTCTAGAGTGAGAAAGAATAAAAGAACCTAAGTGTGATGGCATGAATGACGTCTTCCCATCTTTTACAATATTAGGTTTAAGAATTTCATCATATTCCATTTATACTTTCGCTAAATATTGTTCATCATTTAATTTTTCATAATCTTTTACTTCTTGAGTGAAATTTTTTCTCAATGTATTCTCATTCCATAAATGATATTTAGTGGTTATATCTTTTTGTACAGTTTTTCCATATAGTGAATTCATCAATAATTTAATTAACTCATCGCCTACAGTGTTTCCATCTATTTTAAATTGTTTTCTTAAATTGAAGAGCTTTTCAATGTATTTTCGAAATGGTGAAACGTGATAATTTTTTTCATAAATTATACCATCATTAATATGTAGGATTTTTCCACCACATCTAACAATTTCTTGTATGTCTACAGAAGTTAATACATCATAACATATACCATTTCTAAACCTGATTACTTTTACATGAGAATTATTATTTTGATTTTTAACTTTATCTTTTATAGGAACTTGTTGGAAAAACATATCATTCGGATATTGAAACACAACAGAGAATATTCCAGTTTTATGTCTAAATGTTTGAGTATTAAATTTATATACTACTTCTCGTTCTTCTTCTTGACGAAATTTTCTAGCTGATTCAGATTTAGGGTATTCTGAATTTTCATCATACATAGCTGATGGATATAAAGATGTTGCATCAAAAGCCATTAGAAATTCATTTTTTGTTCAAGTAGTTGATTTGAAATTTTCTTCCAAATTTCAGTTTTATCTCCTAAATCTCGATACTGTTTCATAAAATCTATTTAATTACTTCCAAGGGACAAAGTCCCCCCCCCAAGCGTAGCGACCAGGTAAATACTGTTTTGATATTGGTAACAAGATGTTACAAAATGGCGATATGTATTTTCTTATATTTGCTGAAACTCTTCCACCTTTAACAGATTTTCTAATATAATTCCTAGCCCATAAATCTATATGAGAATGAATATTTATACTGTCATTTTGTACGCTTTTCATCCAACCGTTAAATGTTAAAGCAGAGGATGTCAAATTAGTAGTTATATCTTCACCAACTAAATCTCGCATAACATTATTTTATTTGTAGATACAAAAAGCTAAAGAAAGAATATCGTTGACTAAATATGGTCTCCATTCATTTTCTTTTTCTTCATAATTTCCATTAGTTATGTCTCCAATTTCATAATTTAATTTACACACATTGGTATGAATTTTAAAATTCTTACACCATTTAGAAAGACTTGTTTTTACATGTTGATAACTACATTTCATTATAATGGTTAGAAGTGTAAATTTACCTGGAGGTGAATTCTTTTTCATATTTTTTTAAATCTTAAAGATTTTTGAATATATCAACTAACACATTCAGTTGTATAAGGACTCTGTAATGAAGCAGTTAATATTCCTCTTGAAGTTTTAAGAGGCGGTTTAGATAATTTGAAATTAGCTTTTATCGGAAAATAGGAATCAAAACCTGATGAATTGTGAGCTATTAAAGTTACTCTCGAATAATTAAATTTTCCAAGAGTTTTAAAAAATTGATGGATCGGACATGCGTCCTCTGGGTTTCCCCCGATTGGACATTCATCATCCTCAGTTCTCGGAAATATTTTCACACAATTTTGAAGTTTATTAAATTCTAATTCAATTAAATTATGATACTCATTAATCTGTTTTTTAAGTTTTTTAATTTCATCTTCATCTTTTGATCGTTTAATCTGAATCATATCACTTAACAAACGTGTTTCTAATTCTTTCAATCTTCGTTTCGGTAGGCAACATATAAATTTATTAAAATTAATAGCACCTACAGCATAAGGAATAGGATGAGCTGTTGAACAGTTAGGATCAGGAAACGTTTCGAAATCCCAAATATATGTTGAACTATAGTCAATTTTTTTCTTTGTTATGATCTTATATGGACGCGTTGTTAGATTTTCATCAGTAACTGTTTTATATATTGGTTTGAAATTATTTTCAATTTCTCTAATAGCTTTTAATTTATGAGATTTATTAATTAAACAATAGTGACCAATTGTTGAACCTTCGTAAAAATAATTGTAATAAACATAATTATGAAACGTTTCAATTCCTCTAGGATTTAAATGACGATTGGCAGGACCATAATATTGAACACATTCTCCAAAATATTTATTGAATTGAGAAAATTTGCAGTTTGACATTACTCCTGTTCTCGATGTGGCTTTCTCTTTATATAAAAAATTATTAAACATTTGTTTCATCATTTCTCTTTGTTCTTCATTAAAACCTCGTAAAACATTATAACATTTAATAAAACAAAAATCTTCAGAAGGAATATAACAATATTTACCTAAATATTCTTTGATTCTATATTTCATATTAATCCCTGCCCCTCTATGCGATCTTTGTACTAACTTCATTCCAAAATCTTCATATTTAATATTACCTGGAAAAATCCATTCGTTGGCATCGGATTTCTCTTTCAGATTAGAAAACCATATTTCAAATCAATTTTTATTATAGAAGGTTACGTAAAAATTTTGAATTATATTTTCCTGATCTTTAACAACTTTTCCAAGTAAATTAATAATTTTACCATTTGCTAAAAGTTTCCTCATATCATTTACTACATTAATAAAAGATACATTTTCATATTTAATTTCATTTGGATTAAATAAAATACATAAATCATCACCAAGCTCATCCTTAATTCTATCATCAAAAAAGATATCAGTAATGGGAGTTTCTAATATTTCTTTTGTTCCACTTTTCTGTTTTTTAATATTACGTCTAATACTACGCCTAGTACGTTTTTGTTTTTTAATACGTTTACTACGTTTACTATGTTTAATTTGCGCATCAAACTCAGCAGTTTGTTTCTTGATTAATTCATCAATCCTAGACGTTTGTCCGAAAGACATTTCACGATTCATATTTTTTAAAAGAAAAAATGAATTTTTACATAGAACCTCGGTTCCGTTTTTACATATACACAGGAATATGTAACTGATGTAATGTTTCTAATTCATGTGTTGTTAAATGTTCTTTCTTAACCAACCACCATAAATTATTATACGCCAAAAATACTCGGAAACTTCTTAAACAAAGTGGAAAGTCTTTTGTTTTAACACACGGTTTAATACCATGTTTTCTTTTATAATCTGTAACGAGCGCTACGTATTTATGATGATAATAAAATCTAACTTCTTTCTTCGAATTGACAGGATTTGTAGGATGACGATAATCTTTTAAAACTGGTACATGATCTATCTTGTAAGCATTCAACATATTTTTTTTTATTTTTATTAATAAAAAAATTATAAGAAAAAATTATTCGATCACTCCGCGAAAATATTTTCTATAACTCTATCATGAATTTTTTTATCAATATAAAATTGTAATGAGGCCATAATCTTTTGACCAAGCATTGTTACACGATTGTTTAAATTCATCTTTAGTAGTAAGTAAAACTCCACTTCTGGACCGCGCAAGATGGCCGCCGTCGCTGACGTCCCCCCCTCTGGAACGGCAAAGTGTCGTGGTCGGCCGCCGTGGTGCTTTGAGTCTCACGTCCCCCCCCCCTCTGGAACGACAGAGTGTCGTGGTGTGCCGGCCACGTGCGTCCGTCAGGTTCGCTGACGTCCCCCCCCTCTGGCCGACCGTCGTATAGCGCGCGGTGATGTGGTGTCTAGGTTGGCGTGGTGTGCCGGCCAGGTGGGCGTGGTGTTCCGGCCAGGTTGGGAGGGTCGACTATCGTAGCTCACCTGAAAAAATCCTAAGTGTCAGAGTGGCTTTGTATGGGTAAAATTTTGAAAATTTTCCAAAGTGTGGAATTTCGACCTGGGACCGTCACCAAAACATTTTTCATCAAATTTCTCTGACCTCCCCCCCCTCTGGACAGCTAGCTTCGATCTTGGCTTCTAGTGGACGGATTTTGTCTTACAGCTACTCGTTTGAAAGAGGAGAAAAAACTGCTCGATGACATTTTTTGTTGCGAGTCAATCGGACCAGCCGTTCAAAAGTTAGAGTTGTTACAAGATTTTAGGTCGGAGCTCACCTGAAAAAATCCTAAGTGTCAGAGTGGCTTTGTATGGGTAAAATTTTGAAAATTTTCCAAAGTGTGGAATTTCGACCTGGGACCGTCACCAAAACATTTTTCATCAAATTTCACTGACCTCCCCCCCTCTGGACAGCTAGCTTCGATCTTGGCTTCTAGTGGACGGATTTTGTCTTACAGCTACTCGTTTGAAAGAGGAGAAAAAACTGCTCCATGACATTTTTTGTTGCGAGTCAATCGGACCAGCCGTTCAAAAGTTAGAGCTGTTACAAGATTTTAGGTCGGAGCTCACCTGAAAAAATCCTAAGTGTCAGAGTGGCTTTGTATGGGTAAAATTTTGAAAATTTTCCAAAGTGTGGAATTTCGACCTGGGACCGTCAACAAAACATTTTTAATCAAATTTCACTGACCTCCCCCCCCTCTGGACAGCTGGCTTCGATCTTGGCTTCTAGTGAACGGATTTTGTCTTACAGCTACTCGTTTGAAAGAGGAGAAAAAACTGCTCCATGACATTTTTTGTTGCGAGTCAATCGGACCAGCCGTTCAAAAGTTAGAGCTGTTACAAGATTTTAGGTCGGAGCTCACCTGAAAAAATCCTAAGTGTCAGAGTGGCTTTGTATGGGTAAAATTTTGAAAATTTTCCAAAGTGTGGAATTTCGACCTGGGACCGTCACCAAAACATTTTTAATCAAATTTCTCTGACCTCCCCCCTCTGGACAGCTAGCTTCGATCTTGGCTTCTAGTGGACGGATTTTGTCTTACAGCTACTCGTTTGAAAGAGGAGAAAAAACTGCTCCATGACATTTTTTGTTGCGAGTCAATCGGACCAGCCGTTCAAAAGTTAGAGCTGTTACAAGATTTTAGGTCGGAGCTCACCTGAAAAAATCCTAAGTGTCAGAGTGGCTTTGTATGGGTAAAATTTTGAAAATTTTCCAAAGTGTGGAATTTCGACCTGGGACCGTCACCAAAACATTTTTAATCAAATTTCACTGACCTCCCCCCCCCTCTGGACAGCTAGCTTCGATCTTGGCTTCTAGTGGACGGATTTTGTCTTACAGCTACTCGTTTGAAAGAGGAGAAAAAACTGCTCCATGACATTTTTTGTTGCGAGTCAATCGGACCAGCCGTTCAAAAGTTAGAGCTGTTACAAGATTTTAGGTCGGAGCTCACCTGAAAAAATCCTAAGTGTCAGAGTGGCTTTGTATGGGTAAAATTTTGAAAATTTTCCAAAGTGTGGAATTTCGACCTGGGACCGTCACCAAAACATTTTTCATCAAATTTCTCTGACCTCCCCCCCCTCTGGACAGCTAGCTTCGATCTTGGCTTCTAGTGGACGGATTTTGTCTTACAGCTACTCGTTTGAAAGAGGAGAAAAAACTGCTCGATGACATTTTTTTGGTTGCGAGTCAATCGGACCAGCCGTTCAAAAGTTAGAGCTGTTACAAGATTTTAGGTCGGAGCTCACCTGAAAAAATCCTAAGTGTCAGAGTGGCTTTGTATGGGTAAAATTTTGAAAATTTTCCAAAGTGTGGAATTTCGACCTGGGACCGTCACCAAAACATTTTTCATCAAATTTCACTGACCTCCCCCCCCTCTGGACAGCTCGCTTCGATCTTGGTTTCTAGTGAACGGATTTTGTCTTACAGCTACTCGTTTGAAAGAGGAGAAAAAACTGCTCCATGACATTTTTTGTTGCGAGTCAATCGGACCAGCCGTTCAAAAGTTAGAGCTGTTACAAGATTTTAGGTCGGAGCTCACCTGAAAAAATCCTAAGTGTCAGAGTGGCTTTGTATGGGTAAAATTTTGAAAATTTTCCAAAGTGTGGAATTTCGACCTGGGACCGTCACCAAAACATTTTTCATCAAATTTCACTGACCTCCCCCCCCTCTGGACAGCTGGCTTCGATCTTGGCTTCTAGTGAACGGATTTTGTCTTACAGCTACTCGTTTGAAAGAGGAGAAAAAACTGCTCCATGACATTTTTTGTTGCGAGTCAATCGGACCAGCCGTTCAAAAGTTAGAGTTGTTACAAGATTTTAGGTCGGAGCTCACCTGAAAAAATCCTAAGTGTCAGAGTGGCTTTGTATGGGTAAAATTTTGAAAATTTTCCAAAGTGTGGAATTTCGACCTGGGAACGTCACCAAAACATTTTTCATCAAATTTCTCTGACCTTCCCCCCCCTCTGGACAGCTAGCTTCGATCTTGGCTTCTAGTGGACGGATTTTGTCTTACAGCTACTCGTTTGAAAGAGGAGAAAAAACTGCTCCATGACATTTTTTGTTGCGAGTCAATCGGACCAGTCGTTCAAAAGTTAGAGCTGTTACAAGATTTTAGGTCGGAGCTCACCTGAAAAAATCCTAAGTGTCAGAGTGGCTTTGTATGGGTAAAATTTTGAAAATTTTCCAAAGTGTGGAATTTCGACCTGGGACCGTCACCAAAACATTTTTCATCAAATTTCTCTGACCCCCCCCCCCCGACAGCAATCTTCTAACTTTGGTTCTAGTGAACGGATTTTGTCTTACAGCTACTCGTTTGAAAGAGGAGAAAAAACTGCTCCATGACATTTTTTGTTGCGAGTCAATCGGACCAGCCGTTCAAAAGTTAGAGCTGTTACAAGATTTTAGGTCGGAGCTCACCTGAAAAAATCCTAAGTGTCAGAGTGGCTTTGTATGGGTAAAATTTTGAAAATTTTCCAAAGTGTGGAATTTCGACCTGGGACCGTCACCAAAACATTTTTCATCAAATTTCACTGACCTCCCCCCCTCTGGACAGCTGGCTTCGATCTTGGCTTCTAGTGAACGGATTTTGTCTTACAGCTACTCGTTTGAAAGAGGAGAAAAAACTGCTCCACGACATTTTTTGTTGCGAGTCAATCGGACCAGCCGTTCAAAAGTTAGAGCTGTTACAAGATTTTAGGTCGGAGCTCACCTGAAAAAATCCTAAGTGTCAGAGTGGCTTTGTATGGGTAAAATTTTGAAAATTTTCCAAAGTGTGGAATTTCGACCTGGGACCGTCACCAAAACATTTTTCATCAAATTTCTCTGACCTCCCCCCCCTCTGGACAGCTAGCTTCGATCTTGGCTTCTAGTGGACGGATTTTGTCTTACAGCTACTCGTTTGAAAGAGGAGAAAAAACTGCTCCATGACATTTTTTGTTGCGAGTCAATCGGACCAGCCGTTCAAAAGTTAGAGCTGTTACAAGATTTTAGGTCGGAGCTCACCTGAAAAAATCCTAAGTGTCAGAGTGGCTTTGT
Source organism: Prostheceraeus crozeri (assembly GCA_907163375.1). Classification (NCBI taxonomy): domain Eukaryota; kingdom Metazoa; phylum Platyhelminthes; order Polycladida; family Euryleptidae; genus Prostheceraeus; species Prostheceraeus crozeri. The sequence continues at coordinate 11,585 of CAJQUW010006030.1, read as the reverse complement.
ATGGGTAAAATTTTGAAAATTTTCCAAAGTGTGGAATTTCGACCTGGGACCGTCACCAAAACATTTTTCATCAAATTTCTCTGACCTCCCCCCCTCTGGACAGCTAGCTTCGATCTTGGCTTCTAGTGGACGGATTTTGTCTTACAGCTACTCGTTTGAAAGAGGAGAAAAAACTGCTCCATGACATTTTTTGTTGCGAGTCAATCGGACCAGCCGTTCAAAAGTTAGAGCTGTTACAAGATTTTAGGTCGGAGCTCACCTGAAAAAATCCTAAGTGTCAGAGTGACTTTGTATGGGTAAAATTTTGAAAATTTTCCAAAGTGTGGAATTTCGACCTGGGACCGTCACCAAAACATTTTTCATCAAATTTCTCTGACCTCCCCCCCCCTCTGGACAGCTATCTTCGATCTTGGCTTCTAGTGGACGGATTTTGTCTTACAGCTACTCGTTTGAAAGAGGAGAAAAAACTGCTCCATGACATTTTTTGTTGCGAGTCAATCGGACCAGCCGTTCAAAAGTTAGAGCTGTTACAAGATTTTAGGTCGGAGCTCACCTGAAAAAATCCTAAGTGTCAGAGTGGCTTTGTATGGGTAAAATTTTGAAAATTTTCCAAAGTGTGGAATTTCGACCTGGGACCGTCACCAAAACATTTTTCATCAAATTTCTCTGACCTCCCCCCCCCTCTGGACAGCAAGCTTCGATCTTGGCTTCTAGTGGACGGATTTTGTCTTACAGCTACTCGTTTGAAAGAGGAGAAAAAACTGCTCCATGACATTTTTTGTTGCGAGTCAATCGGACCAGCCGTTCAAAAGTTAGAGCTGTTACAAGATTTTAGGTCGGAGCTCACCTGAAAAAATCCTAAGTGTCAGAGTGGCTTTGTATGGGTAAAATTTTGAAAATTTTCCAAAGTGTGGAATTTCGACCTGGGACCGTCACCAAAACATTTTTCATCAAATTTCACTGACCTCCCCCCCCCTCTGGACAGCAAGCTTCGATCTTGGCTTCTAGTGGACGGATTTTGTCTTACAGCTACTCGTTTGAAAGAGGAGAAAAAACTGCTCCATGACATTTTTTGTTGCGAGTCAATCGGACCAGCCGTTCAAAAGTTAGAGCTGTTACAAGATTTTAGGTCGGAGCTCACCTGAAAAAATCCTAAGTGTCAGAGTGGCTTTGTATGGGTAAAATTTTGAAAATTTTCCAAAGTGTGGAATTTCGACCTGGGACCGTCACCAAAACATTTTTCATCAAATTTCACTGACCTCCCCCCCCCTCTGGACAGCTGGCTTCGATCTTGGCTTCTAGTGAACGGATTTTGTCTTACAGCTACTCGTTTGAAAGAGGAGAAAAAACTGCTCCATGACATTTTTTGTTGCGAGTCAATCGGACCAGCCGTTCAAAAGTTAGAGCTGTTACAAGATTTTAGGTCGGAGCTCACCTGAAAAAATCCTAAGTGTCAGAGTGGCTTTGTATGGGTAAAATTTTGAAAATTTTCCAAAGTGTGGAATTTCGACCTGGGACCTTCACCAAAACATTTTTCATCAAATTTCACTGACCTCCCCCCCCTCTGGACAGCTCGCTTCGATCTTGGCTTCTAGTGAACGGATTTTGTCTTAAGGCTACTCGTTTGAAAGAGGAGAAAAAACTGCTCCACGACATTTTTTGTTGCGAGTCAATCGGACCAGCCGTTCAAAAGTTAGAGCTGTTACAAGATTTTAGGTCGGAGCTCACCTGAAAAAATCCTAAGTGTCAGAGTGGCTTTGTATGGGTAAAATTTTGAAAATTTTCCAAAGTGTGGAATTTCGACCTGGGACCTTCACCAAAACATTTTTCATCAAATTTCACTGACCTCCCCCCCCTCTGGACAGCTCGCTTCGATCTTGGCTTCTAGTGAACGGATTTTGTCTTAAGGCTACTCGTTTGAAAGAGGAGAAAAAACTGCTCCACGACATTTTTTGTTGCGAGTCAATCGGACCAGCCGTTCAAAAGTTAGAGCTGTTACAAGATTTTAGGTCGGAGCTCACCTGAAAAAATCCTAAGTGTCAGAGTGGCTTTGTATGGGTAAAATTTTGAAAATTTTCCAAAGTGTGGAATTTCGACCTGGGACCGTCACCAAAACATTTTTCATCAAATTTCACTGACCTCCCCCCCCTCTGGACAGCTAGCTTCAATCTTGGCTTCTAGTGAACGGATTTTGTCTTACGGCTACTCGTTTGAAAGAGGAGAAAAAACTGCTCGACGACATTTTTTGTTGCGAGTCAATCGGACCAGCCGTTCAAAAGTTAGAGCTGTTACAAGATTTTAGGTCGGAGCTCACCTGAAAAAATCCTAAGTGTCAGAGTGGCTTTGTATGGGTAAAATTTTGAAAATTTTCCAAAGTGTGGAATTTCGACCTGGGACCGTCACCAAAACATTTTTCATCAAATTTCACTGACCTCCCCCCCGACAGCAATCTTCTAACTTTGGTTCTAGTGAACGGATTTTGTCTTACAGCTACTCGTTTGAAAGAGGAGAAAAAACTGCTCCATGACATTTTTTGTTGCGAGTCAATCGGACCAGCCGTTCAAAAGTTAGAGCTGTTACAAGATTTTAGGTCGGAGCTCACCTGAAAAAATCCTAAGTGTCAGAGTGGCTTTGTATGGGTAAAATTTTGAAAATTTTCCAAAGTGTGGAATTTCGACCTGGGACCGTCACCAAAACATTTTTCATCAAATTTCACTGACCTCCCCCCCCTCTGGACAGCTAGCTTCGATCTTGGCTTCTAGTGGACGGATTTTGTCTTACAGCTACTCGTTTGAAAGAGGAGAAAAAACTGCTCCATGACATTTTTTGTTGCGAGTCAATCGGACCAGCCGTTCAAAAGTTAGAGCTGTTACAAGATTTTAGGTCGGAGCTCACCTGAAAAAATCCTAAGTGTCAGAGTGGCTTTGTATGGGTAAAATTTTGAAAATTTTCCAAAGTGTGGAATTTCGACCTGGGACCGTCACCAAAACATTTTTCATCAAATTTCACTGACCTCCCCCCCCCTCTGGACAGCTAGCTTCGATCTTGGCTTCTAGTGGACGGATTTTGTCTTACAGCTACTCGTTTGAAAGAGGAGAAAAAACTGCTCCATGACATTTTTTGTTGCGAGTCAATCGGACCAGCCGTTCAAAAGTTAGAGCTGTTACAAGATTTTAGGTCGGAGCTCACCTGAAAAAATCCTAAGTGTCAGAGTGGCTTTGTATGGGTAAAATTTTGAAAATTTTCCAAAGTGTGGAATTTCGACCTGGGACCGTCACCAAAACATTTTTCATCAAATTTCACTGACCTCCCCCCGACAGCAATCTTCTAACTTTGGTTCTAGTGAACGGATTTTGTCTTACAGCTACTCGTTTGAAAGAGGAGAAAAAACTGCTCCATGACATTTCTTGTTGCGAGTCAATCGGACCAGCCGTTCAAAAGTTAGAGCTGTTACAAGATTTTAGGTCGGAGCTCACCTGAAAAAATCCTAAGTGTCAGAGTGGCTTTGTATGGGTAAAATTTTGAAAATTTTCCAAAGTGTGGAATTTCGACCTGGGACCGTCACCAAAACATTTTTCATCAAATTTCTCTGACCTCCCCCCCCTCTGGACAGCTAGCTTCGATCTTGGCTTCTAGTGGACGGATTTTGTCTTACAGCTACTCGTTTGAAAGAGGAGAAAAAACTGCTCCATGACATTTTTTGTTGCGAGTCAATCGGACCAGCCGTTCAAAAGTTAGAGCTGTTACAAGATTTTAGGTCGGAGCTCACCTGAAAAAATCCTAAGTGTCAGAGTGGCTTTGTATGGGTAAAATTTTGAAAATTTTCCAAAGTGTGGAATTTCGACCTGGGACCGTCACCAAAACATTTTTCATCAAATTTCTCTGACCTCCCCCCCCTCTGGACAGCTAGCTTCGATCTTGGCTTCTAGTGGACGGATTTTGTCTTACAGCTACTCGTTTGAAAGAGGAGAAAAAACTGCTCCATGACATTTTTTGTTGCGAGTCAATCGGACCAGCCGTTCAAAAGTTAGAGCTGTTACAAGATTTTAGGTCGGAGCTCACCTGAAAAAATCCTAAGTGTCAGAGTGGCTTTGTATGGGTAAAATTTTGAAAATTTTCCAAAGTGTGGAATTTCGACCTGGGACCGTCACCAAAACATTTTTCATCAAATTTCACTGACCTCCCCCCCCCTCTGGACAGCTAGCTTCGATCTTGGCTTCTAGTGGACGGATTTTGTCTTACAGCTACTCGTTTGAAAGAGGAGAAAAAACTGCTCCATGACATTTTTTGTTGCGAGTCAATCGGACCAGCCGTTCAAAAGTTAGAGCTGTTACAAGATTTTAGGTCGGAGCTCACCTGAAAAAATCCTAAGTGTCAGAGTGGCTTTGTATGGGTAAAATTTTGAAAATTTTCCAAAGTGTGGAATTTCGACCTGGGACCGTCACCAAAACATTTTTCATCAAATTTCACTGACCTCCCCCCCCCTCTGGACAGCTAGCTTCGATCTTGGCTTCTAGTGGACGGATTTTGTCTTACAGCTACTCGTTTGAAAGAGGAGAAAAAACTGCTCGATGACATTTTTTGTTGCGAGTCAATCGGACCAGCCGTTCAAAAGTTAGAGCTGTTACAAGATTTTAGGTCGGAGCTCACCTGAAAAAATCCTAAGTGTCAGAGTGGCTTTGTATGGGTAAAATTTTGAAAATTTTCCAAAGTGTGGAATTTCGACCTGGGACCGTCACCAAAACATTTTTCATCAAATTTCTCTGACCTCCCCCCCCCTCTGGACAGCTAGCTTCGATCTTGGCTTCTAGTGGACGGATTTTGTCTTACAGCTACTCGTTTGAAAGAGGAGAAAAAACTGCTCCATGACATTTTTTGTTGCGAGTCAATCGGACCAGCCGTTCAAAAGTTAGAGCTGTTACAAGATTTTAGGTCGGAGCTCACCTGAAAAAATCCTAAGTGTCAGAGTGGCTTTGTATGGGTAAAATTTTGAAAATTTTCCAAAGTGTGGAATTTCGACCTGGGACCGTCACCAAAACATTTTTCATCAAATTTCACTGACCTCCCCCCCCTCTGGACAGCTAGCTTCGATCTTGGCTTCTAGTGGACGGATTTTGTCTTACAGCTACTCGTTTGAAAGAGGAGAAAAAACTGCTCCATGACATTTTTTGTTGCGAGTCAATCGGACCAGCCGTTCAAAAGTTAGAGCTGTTACAAGATTTTAGGTCGGAGCTCACCTGAAAAAATCCTAAGTGTCAGAGTGGCTTTGTATGGGTAAAATTTTGAAAATTTTCCAAAGTGTGGAATTTCGACCTGGGACCGTCACCAAAACATTTTTCATCAAATTTCACTGACCTCCCCCCCCCTCTGGACAGCAATCTTCTAACTTTGGTTCTAGTGAACGGATTTTGTCTTACAGCTACTCGTTTGAAAGAGGAGAAAAAACTGCTCCATGACATTTTTTGTTGCGAGTCAATCGGACCAGCCGTTCAAAAGTTAGAGCTGTTACAAGATTTTAGGTCGGAGCTCACCTGAAAAAATCCTAAGTGTCAGAGTGGCTTTGTATGGGTAAAATTTTGAAAATTTTCCAAAGTGTGGAATTTCGACCTGGGACCGTCACCAAAACATTTTTCATCAAATTTCACTGACCTCCCCCCCCTCTGGACAGCTAGCTTCGATCTTGGCTTCTAGTGGACGGATTTTGTCTTACAGCTACTCGTTTGAAAGAGGAGAAAAAACTGCTCCATGACATTTTTTGTTGCGAGTCAATCGGACCAGCCGTTCAAAAGTTAGAGCTGTTACAAGATTTTAGGTCGGAGCTCACCTGAAAAAATCCTAAGTGTCAGAGTGGCTTTGTATGGGTAAAATTTTGAAAATTTTCCAAAGTGTGGAATTTCGACCTGGGACCGTCACCAAAACATTTTTCATCAAATTTCACTGACCTCCCCCCGACAGCAATCTTCTAACTTTGGTTCTAGTGAACGGATTTTGTCTTACAGCTACTCGTTTGAAAGAGGAGAAAAAACTGCTCCATGACATTTTTTGTTGCGAGTCAATCGGACCAGCCGTTCAAAAGTTAGAGCTGTTACAAGATTTTAGGTCGGAGCTCACCTGAAAAAATCCTAAGTGTCAGAGTGGCTTTGTATGGGTAAAATTTTGAAAATTTTCCAAAGTGTGGAATTTCGACCTGGGACCGTCACCAAAACATTTTTCATCAAATTTCACTGACCTCCCCCCCCTCTGGACAGCTAGCTTCGATCTTGGCTTCTAGTGGACGGATTTTGTCTTACAGCTACTCGTTTGAAAGAGGAGAAAAAACTGCTCCATGACATTTTTTGTTGCGAGTCAATCGGACCAGCCGTTCAAAAGTTAGAGCTGTTACAAGATTTTAGGTCGGAGCTCACCTGAAAAAATCCTAAGTGTCAGAGTGGCTTTGTATGGGTAAAATTTTGAAAATTTTCCAAAGTGTGGAATTTCGACCTGGGACCGTCACCAAAACATTTTTCATCAAATTTCTCTGACCTCCCCCCCTCTGGACAGCTAGCTTCGATCTTGGCTTCTAGTGGACGGATTTTGTCTTACAGCTACTCGTTTGAAAGAGGAGAAAAAACTGCTCCATGACATTTTTTGTTGCGAGTCAATCGGACCAGCCGTTCAAAAGTTAGAGCTGTTACAAGATTTTAGGTCGGAGCTCACCTGAAAAAATCCTAAGTGTCAGAGTGGCTTTGTATGGGTAAAATTTTGAAAATTTTCCAAAGTGTGGAATTTCGACCTGGGACCGTCACCAAAACATTTTTCATCAAATTTCTCTGACCTCCCCCCCCTCTGGACAGCTAGCTTCGATCTTGGCTTCTAGTGGACGGATTTTGTCTTACAGCTACTCGTTTGAAAGAGGAGAAAAAACTGCTCCATGACATTTTTTGTTGCGAGTCAATCGGACCAGCCGTTCAAAAGTTAGAGCTGTTACAAGATTTTAGGTCGGAGCTCACCTGAAAAAATCCTAAGTGTCAGAGTGGCTTTGTATGGGTAAAATTTTGAAAATTTTCCAAAGTGTGGAATTTCGACCTGGGACCGTCACCAAAACATTTTTCATCAAATTTCACTGACCTTCCCCCCCCTCTGGACAGCTAGCTTCGATCTTGGCTTCTAGTGGACGGATTTTGTCTTACAGCTACTCGTTTGAAAGAGGAGAAAAAACTGCTCCATGACATTTTTTGTTGCGAGTCAATCGGACCAGCCGTTCAAAAGTTAGAGCTGTTACAAGATTTTAGGTCGGAGCTCACCTGAAAAAATCCTAAGTGTCAGAGTGGCTTTGTATGGGTAAAATTTTGAAAATTTTCCAAAGTGTGGAATTTCGACCTGGTACCGTCACCAAAACATTTTTCATCAAATTTCACTGACCTTCCCCCCCCTGGACAGCTAGCTTCGATCTTGGCTTCTAGTGGACGGATTTTGTCTTACAGCTACTCGTTTGAAAGAGGAGAAAAAACTGCTCCATGACATTTTTTGTTGCGAGTCAATCGGACCAGCCGTTCAAAAGTTAGAGCTGTTACAAGATTTTAGGTCGGAGCTCACCTGAAAAAATCCTAAGTGTCAGAGTGACTTTGTATGGGTAAAATTTTGAAAATTTTCCAAAGTGTGGAATTTCGACCTGGGACCGTCACCAAAACATTTTTCATCAAATTTCTCTGACCTCCCCCCCTCTGGACAGCTAGCTTCGATCTTGGCTTCTAGTGGACGGATTTTGTCTTACAGCTACTCGTTTGAAAGAGGAGAAAAAACTGCTCCATGACATTTTTTGTTGCGAGTCAATCGGACCAGCCGTTCAAAAGTTAGAGCTGTTACAAGATTTTAGGTCGGAGCTCACCTGAAAAAATCCTAAGTGTCAGAGTGGCTTTGTATGGGTAAAATTTTGAAAATTTTCCAAAGTGTGGAATTTCGACCTGGGACCGTCACCAAAACATTTTTCATCAAATTTCACTGACCTCCCCCCCCCTCTGGACAGCTCGCTTCGAACTTGCCTTCTAGTGAACGGATTTTGTCTTACAGCTACTCGTTTGAAAGAGGAGAAAAAACTGCTCCATGACATTTTTTGTTGCGAGTCAATCGGACCAGCCGTTCAAAAGTTAGAGCTGTTACAAGATTTTAGGTCGGAGCTCACCTGAAAAAATCCTAAGTGTCAGAGTGGCTTTGTATGGGTAAAATTTTGAAAATTTTCCAAAGTGTGGAATTTCGACCTGGGACCGTCACCAAAACATTTTTCATCAAATTTCACTGACCTCCCCCCCCTCTGGACAGCTAGCTTCGATCTTGGCTTCTAGTGGACGGATTTTGTCTTACAGCTACTCGTTTGAAAGAGGAGAAAAAACTGCTCCATGACATTTTTTGTTGCGAGTCAATCGGACCAGCCGTTCAAAAGTTAGAGCTGTTACAAGATTTTAGGTCGGAGCTCACCTGAAAAAATCCTAAGTGTCAGAGTGGCTTTGTATGGGTAAAATTTTGAAAATTTTCCAAAGTGTGGAATTTCGACCTGGGACCGTCACCAAAACATTTTTCATCAAATTTCTCTGACCTCCCCCCCCTCTGGACAGCTAGCTTCGATCTTGGCTTCTAGTGGACGGATTTTGTCTTACAGCTACTCGTTTGAAAGAGGAGAAAAAACTGCTCCATGACATTTTTTGTTGCGAGTCAATCGGACCAGCCGTTCAAAAGTTAGAGCTGTTACAAGATTTTAGGTCGGAGCTCACCTGAAAAAATCCTAAGTGTCAGAGTGGCTTTGTATGGGTAAAATTTTGAAAATTTTCCAAAGTGTGGAATTTCGACCTGGGACCGTCACCAAAACATTTTTCATCAAATTTCACTGACCTCCCCCCCTCTGGACAGCTAGCTTCGATCTTGGCTTCTAGTGGACGGATTTTGTCTTACAGCTACTCGTTTGAAAGAGGAGAAAAAACTGCTCCATGACATTTTTTGTTGCGAGTCAATCGGACCAGCCGTTCAAAAGTTAGAGCTGTTACAAGATTTTAGGTCGGAGCTCACCTGAAAAAATCCTAAGTGTCAGAGTGGCTTTGTATGGGTAAAATTTTGAAAATTTTCCAAAGTGTGGAATTTCGACCTGGGACCGTCACCAAAACATTTTTCATCAAATTTCTCTGACCTCCCCCCCCCTCTGGACAGCTAGCTTCGATCTTGGCTTCTAGTGGACGGATTTTGTCTTACAGCTACTCGTTTGAAAGAGGAGAAAAAACTGCTCCATGACATTTTTTGTTGCGAGTCAATCGGACCAGCCGTTCAAAAGTTAGAGCTGTTACAAGATTTTAGGTCGGAGCTCACCTGAAAAAATCCTAAGTGTCAGAGTGGCTTTGTATGGGTAAAATTTTGAAAATTTTCCAAAGTGTGGAATTTCGACCTGGTACCGTCACCAAAACATTTTTCATCAAATTTCACTGACCTTCCCCACCCCTGGACAGCTAGCTTCGATCTTGGCTTCTAGTGGACGGATTTTGTCTTACAGCTACTCGTTTGAAAGAGGAGAAAAAACTGCTCCATGACATTTTTTGTTGCGAGTCAATCGGACCAGCCGTTCAAAAGTTAGAGCTGTTACAAGATTTTAGGTCGGAGCTCACCTGAAAAAATCCTAAGTGTCAGAGTGGCTTTGTATGGGTAAAATTTTGAAAATTTTCCAAAGTGTGGAATTTCGACCTGGGACCGTCACCAAAACATTTTTCATCAAATTTCTCTGACCTCCCCCCCTCTGGACAGCTAGCTTCGATCTTGGCTTCTAGTGGACGGATTTTGTCTTACAGCTACTCGTTTGAAAGAGGAGAAAAAACTGCTCCATGACATTTTTTGTTGCGAGTCAATCGGACCAGCCGTTCAAAAGTTAGAGCTGTTACAAGATTTTAGGTCGGAGCTCACCTGAAAAAATCCTAAGTGTCAGAGTGGCTTTGTATGGGTAAAATTTTGAAAATTTTCCAAAGTGTGGAATTTCGACCTGGGACCGTCACCAAAACATTTTTCATCAAATTTCACTGACCTTCCCCCCCCCTCTGGACAGCTAGCTTCGATCTTGGCTTCTAGTGGACGGATTTTGTCTTACAGCTACTCGTTTGAAAGAGGAGAAAAAACTGCTCCATGACATTTTTTGTTGCGAGTCAATCGGACCAGCCGTTCAAAAGTTAGAGCTGTTACAAGATTTTAGGTCGGAGCTCACCTGAAAAAATCCTAAGTGTCAGAGTGGCTTTGTATGGGTAAAATTTTGAAAATTTTCCAAAGTGTGGAATTTCGACCTGGTACCGTCACCAAAACATTTTTCATCAAATTTCACTGACCTTCCCCCCCCTCTGGACAGCTAGCTTCGATCTTGGCTTCTAGTGGACGGATTTTGTCTTACAGCTACTCGTTTGAAAGAGGAGAAAAAACTGCTCCATGACATTTTTTGTTGCGAGTCAATCGGACCAGCCGTTCAAAAGTTAGAGCTGTTACAAGATTTTAGGTCGGAGCTCACCTGAAAAAATCCTAAGTGTCAGAGTGGCTTTGTATGGGTAAAATTTTGAAAATTTTCCAAAGTGTGGAATTTCGACCTGGGACCGTCACCAAAACATTTTTCATCAAATTTCTCTGACCTCCCCCCCCTCTGGACAGCTAGCTTCGATCTTGGCTTCTAGTGGACGGATTTTGTCTTACAGCTACTCGTTTGAAAGAGGAGAAAAAACTGCTCCATGACATTTTTTGTTGCGAGTCAATCGGACCAGCCGTTCAAAAGTTAGAGCTGTTACAAGATTTTAGGTCGGAGCTCACCTGAAAAAATCCTAAGTGTCAGAGTGGCTTTGTATGGGTAAAATTTTGAAAATTTTCCAAAGTGTGGAATTTCGACCTGGGACCGTCACCAAAACATTTTTCATCAAATTTCTCTGACCTCCCCCCCTCTGGACAGCTAGCTTCGATCTTGGCTTCTAGTGGACGGATTTTGTCTTACAGCTACTCGTTTGAAAGAGGAGAAAAAACTGCTCGATGACATTTTTTGTTGCGAGTCAATCGGACCAGTCGTTCAAAAGTTAGAGCTGTTACAAGATTTTAGGTCGGAGCTCACCTGAAAAAATCCTAAGTGTCAGAGTGGCTTTGTATGGGTAAAATTTTGAAAATTTTCCAAAGTGTGGAATTTCGACCTGGGACCGTCACCAAAACATTTTTCATCAAATTTCTCTGACCTTCCCCCCCCCGACAGCAATCTTCTAACTTTGGTTCTAGTGAACGGATTTTGTCTTACAGCTACTCGTTTGAAAGAGGAGAAAAAACTGCTCCATGACATTTTTTGTTGCGAGTCAATCGGACCAGCCGTTCAAAAGTTAGAGCGGTTACAAGATTTTAGGTCGGAGCTCGCTTACCTGAACAAATCCTAAGTGTCAGAGTGACTTTGTATGGGTAAAATTTTGAAAATTTTCCAAAGTGTGGAATTTCGACCTGGGACCGTCACCAAAACATTTTTCATCAAATTTCACTGACCCCCCCCCCTCTCCGACAGCAATCTTCTATCTTTGGTTCTAGTGACCGGATTTTGTCTTACAGCTACTCGTTTGAAAGAG
>CAJQUW010006029.1:0-47887 GCA_907163375.1 Prostheceraeus crozeri | reverse complement strand
AGTGTTTCACGGACTTGAAATGACTATTTCGATTTTCCTAATTCTGTCTTTAAAGCGGCGTTATTTTTAGTACTATTTTTCAATGTTTCATTTATTTTCATTTTTCCAATAAATGAGAAGAAAAGCTGATTGGAAATTGACAAATATTTCATCGGTTTTGAGTATTAAAACCTGTTATCTATCGAAAACAGTTGGTGTCTACTTGAATAAATTTTCAACATTTTGCTTTTGTTGTTAATTTTGCTACCAGTGGCTTAGCAGTTTTTAGCACGTGGTCCACTATTTTCTTAAAACTTCGATTTATTAATTCATTATAATCATAAAAGTTGAACCAATTAATTAGCAGGTAGTTTCGAAACTTCTGCCGACAGTTTTGCTATTTCTGATTTAAAATAGTTGAACATTATTTGTTTGATAGATAACATTGTTATTTTATTTGAATGATAATGATGGTTTATCTCAAACTAAGAGAACAATGTTCTATCGACAATATTTGTTATTGACTATCTGCGATATTTTCTTAGTTTGTGAAGCATTTTGTCTTCAAGCAATTTTAAAATTAAATTTAAATTTTCTAATTTCCTTAACTTCTTCCCAATTTTAGAATTTCTTTTTAAAATCGTTTCAATTGTTCTTATATTTTATCTTTAATTTTCAAGGATTATTATTTTCCGCCGATTCTTTGTTATTAGAATTTTATTTTTATGAATTTATATTTTGTTTCTGCAATAAAATGATTGAAAATTATTCAGCAACTTTGGAAATTAGTTTTACGTCGACTTCTCTTGTTTATTCTTTGATTTTCGAAATTTTCATGAATATTCAACAACAGTCGGCGCTTTGAATTTGTTTAATTTAATTTTGGAATTTGAATAAAGAAGAAAACATTTTCATGAAATAGAAAAACTTTTATTTTTCATTTGAGAAGAAGAAAGTTGTTGAAATAAAAGAACAAATGAATAGAAAATACTTCTGCAGGACGATCAGCAGTTCTGTTAATTTTCCAATTATAAAATGTGAAAAATGATTCAATTAACAGAAGAGAAGAACTTCCAAAACAAATTCTTTCAAAACATTTTCTCTTCTTTGCAGCTGAGTTCATTCTGTGGGGGAAGAACGGTTATCATCTCTGCACCTTCCAACTCCCAACTCCGACAACAGTTGGAGATCTTCGAAATGTTGTCGGAGAGAAAATTGGACGGAGACCGCAGAGGACGCGAATATGGCAGGAGATCGCCGTTTCAAGAGGTGGAAGACGTTTGTTCAGGATGGGAGGATTGGTGGGACTATACACAGATGCCGAAGGAAATGAATTCAAAGTCAATCAAGTGAAGGAGAAGACACGAAAACTCCTGGATGACGATGATGAAGTCTTTGTTATTGTTCCCGAAAAGACTCTTGCCCTCTACATCCAAGAAATTTGAAACTTTTTTATTTTCTAATAATTTTTCCTGCAAATTTTTCTTTTTTAATTGAAATGAAATAAATTTTGATTTCTATTCATTTTCATTTTGCAAATAAATGGCCGTCGATTTGAGAAGTTTCCAATTCATTTTCTCATTTAAATAACTTTCTCATTTGTTGATACAATTTCCTCCTCTTTTATCCGAATGACAACTTCGTAAACAAATTATTCACAAAACACATTGCAGGCAGAAGGAATGATATCGAATGAAGTTGTCTGAGAAATAGAAGAATTTGAAATTCAAAGTAAAATACAAATGTCGGCATTAGCAGTGGAATAGAAATATAGGCTATGGCAGTAATAGAGAAATCGACACTGCAGGATCTTAGACTTCTATAACATAATTATACATAGAAATTGACAATACCATAGAAAGTCTTAAATGGAAATTGCATGTGCATTTTTATCGACGTGGAATGTCGATTTTCTCAACCTTCGTCCTATGCCCTAATAAATGGGTGGTGCCGGTCCGGCAGTCGACTCCTTGCTGGATGGGGATTAGACCTTCCGCAAAATTATAATCACACGAACTGTTTTATCAAGATCAAATTTGTTGATAAATTACCTGTATACAACTTTTTTCCGATCACACAGTTACCCTAATAACAGTTTGGATCAGTAGTTTTCTGATGCTGACGTCAATAAAGCGCAATCAACAGTAAGTTTCACATAGATAAAGGACTGCATTATGGCGATTAAATGAAAATGAAAAAAAATTGATAAAAATGAAATCAAGAACGTACTTAGCAGAAAATTTCCGTCATGAATAGTAGAACACGCTTGATAGACACACATAACAGTTGTGAACAAGCAATTCAAATGCAATGTCATCAGTGAGATTGAGTAATTGCAAGGCTGTCATGACACGGAGGATCTGTAAAATACTATCATTCTTTCTGCATTACTATCAGGACCTAGCTGTCATTTCCGTGGTAATTTCTTCAAAACCTCAAAAATTTGCATATCTCACATTTGGACAACGTCCAACATGCATCCTCATCGAGTTCATTTAATAAAATCGGAAGTGTATACACATTGGGCATTCAATAAATGCGGACTTGCCACTCTAGCTAATATACTTACTCGATGACTTGTTACCAAATATGAGATATGCAAATTTTTGCAGTTTTGAAGAAATTGCCACGGAATTGAGTGATCATGATTGTAATGCAGGAGGAATGATGGTATTTTACAGATTCTCGGTGTCATGACAGCCTTGGAGATTTAATGTTTGTTAACGGTTAGACCCGCCTACGGGGTACCTGAGTACCCCAGGTATGTTTGACCATGTGGCAATGTTACTTAAACTAAATATTTTTACCTTTCCTCCCGTGACTTTTACTGATATTTTCAGCTCTTCGATTTGCTGTTCACCCGATTTTATTATAATTCATACTTAAGGCGATATTAGTTGATACTAGTTAGACCCGCAATGGGGGTACCGGAGTACCCCAGTATAAATGCAATGGATACTTGCTCAAAAGGAAATGAATTACTTCAGCTATAATGGTATGGCCATATTCTATGCTTATTTTAAGTTACACAGCAATTTATCTAATAGTCATGACTCAGACACATTATAGTCCTCATATGTGTGCATGTAGGCCTACTTGTGTTGCAAATCGCAAATATTCTATCTAAAGCTGAATAACTATAATATTGTATATACATGTATGAAGCTGTTTGTTTTCTGCTAAAAATTATTCTCGCATGACGTCACACAAGGGAAAACGAATGCTCGATTGTAATTGGCTGTTCGGTCGTATGCCTTGTGCAGGAGGCGGTTAAGTCTTATTCCATTAAGATCCTCTGTAAAAGAAGCGATGCTGATGGTTGGTGTTTCCCCTAGAGCAGAATGTGGACCTGTCCCACCAAAGTGTCGAGCTGGACGTTGCCATTACTGTCCAAGAAAATTAGATCGCAGATCAAAAACCAGATGCAAAAGAATACTCACTGTTCATTTGTCCTGTCCATCAGAATATTTTGTGTTCTTCGTGTGAATGAATAACGATAAAAGTGTTCTCAATTACTTGCAGTGTGATCAAGATTTCTAGGTTGATGTACATTTAAGACGCTTCATGACTGAATAGTGTTCAATGTTTCAGTAGCAATTAAACTGTAGTTGTTTTACTTTATCTCGTTTTATGTTATCAAGCTCTAGTATGGATGTTTTATTGTAAAGCGAGTTAGATTTGTTTATTTTCTTGGGTGGGGTACTGTAGTACCCCAAGGCGGGTCTAACTAGTAAAAAAGTAAGGCGGGTCGAACCTTAAATTAGCAATGGGCTGCTATTGCTTTCATGCTCAACCTCAAGAGTATTTTCTTAAGCGGGATTATATCACAGGCAATCTGCCACTGGCAGACCAAAATCACATAATCAAAGACTTCAATTAACCTTGAAAGAAATGGGTCCACCACTATTCAGATTCAAGAAATGAAACATGAGTTTAGTGAATCATAAAATCATGCTGCTGAAAATTGAATTAAAAGCTTGAATTTCAGCCAAGAAAGCACGAATAAGATCTCGATTTTTTTCATGAAGACTTCCATTATAATGCGGATCATGAAATTCCCCTGCAAATCAGCTTTCCGCTTTGTTAGGATGCTTGTTAGCAAATATTCTCCTTTTGATATCCAACTTGTTTCATACTACGTCGAGGCTATACGGCGTCATCTCGGTCGTATGTAAATTGGCAAAATTTTGACTTTTTTAAAACTGCTCAAATAATTTTTTGGACCACGGGAATTTCCGCAAGGAACTGAATCTTTTCATATGAAAATCTTCACTGTATTCATATACTTTTTTGAGTACACTCTACCTATAAATCCCTACTCTACGTTTGTTATAGTTAAACCTACGAACATTTTGGAAATCCAATCGAGAGGAATGGTTTCAATTTTAGTCAATGCCACATTCTTACTGAGTTTTGCCATGATAATTTAATTTTTAGTCATAGCATAGTAGAGCATCGCTCCTCTTTCTTCTTTGACCAATAGAAGAGAAGTAAACACACTTTGATAATGTTCTATTAAAAGCCGCGGTCTGTTGCTGTTGAAGGCACTCTAAAACAAGGAGAAATACTTCAAGACGAAGTCCAAGTCATTAAGATGAATTATTATGTACATAATTGTTTCATATCGAAGTAAGTCCATCTCTCCTCTCATCCATCAACCGCGAAACAAAAAGAAGAGTAATTTCGTATTATATTTTTATATTAAAATCATAGAAACAAAAAATGAGACATTAGATAAATGAATAAAAACATCAGATAAAACCATTTTGTACTTATGAAGTATACAACAAAGTCTCGTTGTGAAGTGATAGGTTTTACATGAATGAAAAAGTGATTACCGGTATATTGAATCTAATATAATGTTTATATGTCTTTTCATATTGGAAAAAGTAAAACCAGTGATGCTCTTCCTGCCTCTTCAAAGTTTAGATTCCACCCATCGGCAAAGTCTCTGAAATGAAAAATCCATTACATCAATATCATCATCCCTTGAGTTATCGATGACGAATGATTTGCATATCAATATGCATTTAATATGAATTCAATTGAAGCGATAGATTCTTCTGGGATTGAAGAAAGTCTCGCGTCAGTTACTTGAAATTTGGATGTGATGCTTACTAATTTCAAAGAAAATCACACCTTAACGCTTTGCGGCTGAGCCCGATCCAGTTAAATCAAACATATAAGTACTCTAAGACGTTTTTCAAGAAATTTGTGGAAACCGTTTTCAAATGATAGCCTTTTCTCAAAAATGGCGGCCAAAAATAGGAAAAGTGGCATGCCACTGAAATTGATCGAAGAAGAAATTGTCTGGCATGAAAAATTCCTGTAAACTTTGTCTCCTACAATGCATGATAAATAATTGTGGCTGCCATGCTTGTTATTGTGAGAAGTTATGGCAATTGACAGTACCCGCGAGAAAATGAGTCGTGGGCCCCTCGTCAAAAAGTCGTGGGCCACGTGAAAATATGGGGGCCAACAACTTTTTCGAAAATGGCTTATTTGGAAGTAAAAATGCATGATCATGTCAATTTGCGACCATTCTCTTCAAAAAATGACGTGAAATGTGATCTCTTAAAGTCGAGGGTTGGCCCCCCAATTTTCACGGTTATCTTTTTGACGGTGGTCGTGGGTCGGCCCTTAAGTTCACATGAGCTCTAATTTTGAATAAGAACGACCCCAGAGTTGTCACACACATTGATCAGCGAATTTGTTGTGATTTCTAAGAAAAACGTATCTCTGATGCTAGTGGACTGGTCCAAACTGTCATCGATCGGCTGTCTGGCATATCTAGGCAAGTTTTTCCTTGGAATAAATAACCTTAGCTCTCATTTCTCTCAGTGATTTTCGCTACATGATGAATTCAATCGTGAAATGTTGCGATAAACATTTTTGGTTGCGATACTTTATACATTTGCATGACGCATCGATGGCAATGCAGGTAATTAGCCTACTCAAAATTCTTGACTTACCCTGAACTTCATATCATTCTTTATATCATTCTGACCATTATTCTGACTATGCCTGAATTTCAATGCTTGTCAATTTTTTCGTCAATCAAGGTTGCAAGTTGTATTATTGTTCATTCATTAAATTGTGAATGAATGGAAGAATCCTCAATGAGTGTTGCATATTATCTCGGTCGCTTCAAGCCTGTTATACAGTGAGGGAAAGAAGGGAGAGAGAATTCTATTAATAGAAGCGCGCTCTGTCCAGTCCAGCCCGATAACAGATAACATTCTCGTGCGCCTTCGATAGCGCAGCGCAATTAGAAGATCATATTTCAACTCGAGGGTTGAAATAGAGGTCATCGCTTCATTTCACAAAGAGAAATAGCGCGGACTAGACGTTTCATTTGTGTCTTGTTCGAGCTGCCTGACTGACACCTGTGGACATCGCTGTGTAAATTGATTGATCTTATTAATGGATTATAAATCAAATTACAATATAGAAAATGCGAGGAATATCCTGAGCCGAAAATATTGATGGAATGGATTATTGATCAAACGAAATTCGTATCAGGTAAGTCGAATGAAGTGATGATAGATAAATTTAGTAAATATTAGCGGTTAACGCGCACTACACATTATACCAATCACTGAATTAACTGAAATATTTACACAGATAACTTTTGAATTAGATGTGATGTAAAAAGTGTTCCTCTGGTTATAAATGTTTGACTATAGGTAAAGCAAGCCAATAATTCACGACCATTCAGATCGAATCGTGCGGACAGACTGACATCGTAAACGAATCGCTTTGTATGAATACAGTAAATCCAGTCGAAGCTCGTTAATTCGGACACGGACAATTAAGACTTCGGGTAATTAAGATCATACGGCCGCGGCATTTTTTAGTGTATTTGGCGGCTTATATAAGTTGCTTTTGAATTCAGACTTTCAATAATTAAGAGATAGAAAACCTGGTATTTATGCTCTTAATTATCGAGCTTTGACTGCAAGATACTTTGGACAGCGTTGGCGCTAACTGATGGTTCGCTGCAATGAGATAAAGTCAATTCTGGCGACGTGACATTAGACGGGCAAAATCAATCAATACGGCATGTGAAAACCAATGAAACAGATTAAGTTAACAAAAACTTTAATTGATTATCTTCAATAAGTAGGAAACACCGTTGTACTTTTATTAAAGATATTCAATTAAAGTCCTTGTTAAGTTAATCTGTTTCATTGGTTTTTGCATGCCGTATTGATTGATTTTGCCCGTCAAATGTCACGTCGCCAGAATTGAATCGAGCTTTGACTGTATGTACAAATTCATTTTTATACTGATTCGTGCACAGATATTCTGCTATTACTGTCGTGTTTCATCTACCGCTTTATCTCTACTGCGTTGACAGCCATGTTGATATGCATTGAATTTTCGGAACTTAGCAATGTACAGTCTGCCCTGACGATACGACCTACATGGTCTTGATATAATCCCTTGCTTTACATACAACAGGATTTCGAAGAGCTTCTCAAATTATCATCAGACATCCAACCGTGTTTTCAGTAGATATTCTGTATCTAACAAATGAAACGAAAGCGCTGAATTATTTAAGAATTCTCAAATCTTCGGTTATTGATTAAGCCTATCTCTATAATACAGAGTGGATTACATTACAAACAACCGTGTCCTTTATCAGCTTTAAACTTGAACGTAATAATATCCTCCTATGTATAATTGTAATATTTGATATTGGTCGATCGATCAATTTTTCAGTCTGTCTTCGTGAGATTTTATTGCCAACCCAACAACATTTTTAATGAAATCCGTTTCATATGCTTGGGATAGTATGGCGGCCTATAACACTCCTGATCGCCTCTCTGCAGACAAATATTTCCTTTTTATAATTGCAGGGTTATATGATCATCCAATTATGCCGTGTGAGTGATATTATCATTTTCTTATAAACATTAACCTATAATTATGAAGCAACAGCTAAGGAAACAATTTCTAAAGTTGTAATGATGTATAGGCTATTTCTAACAATGATATTGCATAATCTTGAGAACCTTCTTTCATATTTCAGACGTCATGGTCTTCAGTCTTCGCGGAACTCGTCACTGCCTCCGAATGTTTCGGTTCTAATAGAATGTTAATATTTTTCTATTAGTACATGGAACACTTAGTGGAGTGACACTATCGACCTGCGCGAATAAAAATCTAAGGTAGGTTCAGTAGTTTTCAGATTTATGCCACTTGCCACCCTTCTTGCGTTGTACTTTTTAGTAGTACAACGCAAGGGGGGTGGCATTTTTTTTGGAAAGTCAAGGGCTGGCCCTCGGCTTTTTGACGACTTTTCGAGGGACTCGCCCTCGTCTTTTAGTTGTGGGCCGGCCCTCGAGGGTCCGCGGACTTATTTTCTCGCGGGTAATAGACTTTCATAGACCAAATTTTGAAGTGAATTATGGAGGTTTCATGCGCATGTAATAACAGCCGACGAAGATCCTTTTCCATAGCAATCTCCGTCAAATTATAGTTTGATGTTGACCTTCTTTTATATTACTTTTGCCATGTCAGTCAAATTAAATTTAGCTTTGCGAATCATTGTATTGTATGTTCTTTATTATGGATTAACAGTTGTCTGATTGGTTTGACTGACAGCATCTTACAAGTTAGATATCTATATCTGTTCAGCGGTCATAGCAATAGTGATCGGGAATGAATCACGAACACAAAGTCATGATCATTTAATTCTTCAGTGAAGTGCAGCGCGCAGAAGTGACACTCATTTCCAAAATGGCAAGAACTCATGACAGACGGTATGCCATTTTTGGCGGCCATTTTGAAAACGGTCTCCACATGATTTTTTTGAAAAACGTCTTAGAGTACTTAGATGAGTTGTTGGAAGGTATCCGTGAAAGAATTTTGAGTGGTGGAGAACTTACGAGAAAGTCTTTGTTCAGCCATGGCGTGCAAACTGGTGAGGATGTCAAAGTTAGTCGAACCACTTGTGAAAATCGCGTGCACCACTCACATCAACCGACCGAATACACTTATTGGGAGTGTTCCACCCTGCGCCACCACTTATTTTTCAACATAATACAGCAGTTTACGAGAAATCGTCGATAAAAGTTCGAGGTGGTACGGATGTGAAGTTATAAGCCGCACCAAATTACCGAAAAAATCTAACATCGCATATTTATGAATTCTCAAACAAATGGACGTCTATAAATAACACGTCTCAAGCATGTGCCGCCCACTACTTCACCGAAATTCACAACAGCAACTGAGAAAATGGACAAAATAACCTCAAAGTGGTGAGGATGTCAAGTTAGTCGAGCCACTTGTAAAAATCGCGTGCACCACTCACATCAACCGACCGAATACACTTACTGGGAGTGTACCAGCTTTTGCCACCCCCTTACACAACCTCAGCTCTACGTAGAATCCGCAAGAATGATCATTGAGCAAAGTAAAAAGGCAACTCCACTTTATATTAGTCGAATTTCTATTAAAGTTAAGTTTCTAAAACACGACGAATACTTCGGCGTCCCGCGCCTTCAAAGGTCGATAAAACTGGCGGACTTTCGTCCAGGTGAGGTGAGATGACGTGGACCAGGTGAGAGGTAGCACAAGCTGACACACTCCCAGTAAGTGTATTCGGTCGGTTGATGTGAGTGGTGCACGTAATTTTTACAAGTGGCTCGACTAACTTGACATCCTCACCACTTTGAGGTTATTTTGTCCATTTTCTCAGTTGCTATTGTGAATTTCGGTGAAGTAGTGGGTGGCACATGCTTGAGACGTGTTATTTAGACGTCCATTTGTTTGAGAATTCATAAATATGCGATGTTAGATTTTTCGGTAATTTGGTGCGGCTTATAACTTAACATCCGTACCACCTCGAAATTTTATCGACGATTTCTCGTAAACTGCTGTATTATGTTGAAAAATAAGTGGTGGCGCAGGGTGGAACACTCTAAAATTATGTGTTGATGTCATAGAGTAAATATATTAGGTATAAGAGTGGTAACTCCGCATTTATTAAATCCTCAATGTGTATTCACTTTCGATTTTATTAAATGAACTCAAGGGAGATACAGTCGGAATTGTTTCAAAATGTGAGATATGCACATTTATGCAGTTTTGAAGAATTGACTGATCATGATAGCAAAACAGAAGGAAATGATATTATTCTACAGATCCTCCGTGTCATGACAGCCTTGGAGAGGTAATATTTGTTAAATTGGCAACTCGATGACCTGCAATTGCTTTCATGCTTGACCTCATGAGAATCTTGTTAAGCGAGACCATATCATAAGTAACCCGCCGCTGGGAGAGCACAATAACAGAATCAAGGACAATGATTTCAATCAAATTTGAAAGATATAGATGGGTACACCACTTATTCAGATTCAAGAAATGAAACATGAATTTAGTGAATCATAAAATCATGCCGGTGAAAATTTGAATAAAACTTGAAATCTCAGCCAAGAAAGCACGAATAATATCGCCACTTTTACATGAAGACCTCGGTTCGTGAAATTCCCTTGATAATCAGCTTAATTTCCGCTTGGTTAGGATGCTTATTAGCAAATATTCATTCCTTTTGATGTCCAACTGGTTTATACTACTTATAAAGATGAATCTTGTCGGTAGTATTTAAATATGCAAAATTTTGAATTTTTCAAAAGTGCTCAAATAATTTTTTGGACCACGAGAACGTTATCTCCGTAAAAAACTAAATCTTTTCAAATAAAAATTTTCACTATAAACACATCTTTTTTATCCCTACTCTATGGTTAATGCTGTTTTCGAGAGTGGCACTCGCGATTTTCGATATAGTGCGGTAACTTCACACACGTCAAGAAACTGAGTCCGAGTTAACTCGCATCGGTAGGACGTAGGCACTAAAACTGACAAATAAATGTTTCCTCTCAAGTGTTCACGAATGCTGAGTTAACTTGCCTTTAGCTTGAAATGACTTAATGAGACTCTTTTGATATTTCTACAATGGCCATCATTAATGGAAATCCGCATTCACAATCACCGGATATACACGGATACAGTATGTGTCCTAGTAACTGCCCACAGAAAATCTATCTTATGAATGGTAGGACTACCTTTTGAGAATGAATTGAAGTTGTCAAAATATTCTCGGATACATTAAGAGTCCATTTACAATATTATTTGGTGTTCAAAGATAACCTTCAAATTGATGCTTGAGAGAACGTAATCTCGCCTCTCTAAGTAGCCCACGAGTGCAGCATGCGCTACAAACCTAATTAAAAATGAGAGGCATAGATAATTTACAAAGATTGAGTCATGTCGAATAGGAGAAGTTTTAGATCACGACTCAAGCGACTCAATGTCGAGCAGGTCGCTGATTCTGTTTTACAACATTATTAAAAAGATGATGAGGGCGAAGGCGATGCAGATTTTGATAATCTGGTGTTTAGAGAAGACTGTGCATTTACTGCATTATTGGGCAGAATGCAACTTCCCTTGTTCTGTTGCAATGTGTTTCCGCCAACGCCGGAGGATTCGAGACTATGAAAAAGATTTGGATAACTCCTCTGATTCTGCATAATTCATTCGTATGTATCTGATTCATTATCACGATTTAAGTAGAATTATCTTGCCAAGAATTTGAACAAAATTATAGTAATTGCTTTAATTACATTTAAACGTGATGTTTAGAACCAAGTTTTTCATTAATTTTTTCAGTGAACAGAATGCATATTATGCACAAAATTCATTATCTTCAATGTTGATAGAAAATTGTCTCAGAGACACAGAGAATTGCCTAAATTGGTTCAACGTTACTGCGCGCAAATAGGGGAAACGAGATTGCCCTGAGTTAACTTGGGCTTCGTTTCTCATTGTATTACCGCCTTTTTACCGTAAAATTTTCAGACAAAAATTCAAGAAACGGCCGCAATTGTCATTCGGACCAACTGTCATGAAATTCGGGGCAGGCCCGAATTCCGACCGGAGTGGGAGGACTGATTAGTAAGCAGATGTGAGCCTATGCCATTTTCAGGGTACCACGAATTTTGTCAAGGTTAAAACCTAATTCTCGTGGACTACATTATGTTTATCCTAAATATAGCTATCTGGAGGATTTCTTCTTATTTTGCATAGAAATTGCACAAATATAAAAGTTAAAAAAATCATTGGATACCTTAGGTCATTTTCAGGTCCACCGATGTAAATAAATAAATAATTATAAATAATAATAATTATAATAATTATATAATAATTATAATTACTTATAATAAATAATAATTACAAAAAAATAATAAAAAATGTTTTCAAATACGGCCTCTAGCTGATTTTCTTAAGTGGTTGAGAAGAGAAGCATAGCATTGAAGCTTTTACGTCACTACTCCCCATACTTGGAGCTTGGACGGTGCTGACATAGTCAGACTTATGGAGCGTTGTAGTACTTTTAGTCCGGATGCCCTTCCTGCCGACTTCCAATGACAACTTCGGGGCTCGACCTCCTGACCGAGAGATCGCTAGGCCATGCACTTAACCACTGTGCCACGGAGACCGGATGCCCTTCCTGCCGACTTTCGATGACACCTTCGGGGCTCGACCTCAGGACCAAAAGATCGCTATGCCAAGCACTTAACCATTGTGCCACGGAGACCACTGTTGGCTAACTAAAAATGCATAAACTGGCTTTTGGGTATTTTTGATACCTCTTTCGTCTTTCTGTGGCAGTGTAGCATGCTTTCTAATCAAAACTGCGCGACTTCTATCTCCATTCCGAAGACTAAATCTATATCGTTTGGTTCGACATTTAATCGGGTATATCATTTGAACAATGTGAGCATAAATGCATCATCTGAGTTTCGCAATATTGGTGTTCTTTTCACATCAGATCTCAAAGTTTCCTTCCATCGCAACGATGTAGCCTCAAAGGGAATGTCTCGAGCTTATTTGGTCTTGCGTTGTTTTTCGACTAATCAATCATCTCATCTCATGAAGGCATATATTACTTATGTTCGACCATTACACGAATATTGCTCTCAGGTATAATAATAATAATAATGACGTATATTTGAATCACACGCCTCAAAAGTGATAATCGTGAGGCTATACAAAAGATATTCAATCATTTCATAAGTCAAAAGCAAAATTACATAACAAAAAGAAAAAAACTTTACAAAATACATCAATCATTGCTGTCCGTTTATGGTTGTGGTACGTTTATGGTTATACTTGATCAAGCAAAAATGATCATAAAGCATCATACAGAAAAGCCAGAATTAGTTAATTTTGTCATAATGACAATGTAGCTATTGCTTCTGAGAGCACTTTTGCAGATGGGAACACACAATTTTCCTGAATTTCGTAGGATTGGAGGGGACAGATGGTGAAGAGGATGTGCAACGTCTGACAGTAACTGGTTGAATATCTTCAGTCCTTGGATTACACGTCAATAATTCAATGGAATAAATGCTGTACATTCGCAGTGAGATGAGCCACAGATGATCTTATGACAGCGATTTTGAACCCTGTCGAGCATACAACATTGACGTTTAGAAATCCCAACGAATAATGGAGCACAATATTCCATTATTGCACGTATGCAGGCATTATATATATCACAAAGTTGAGGAACAGTCATAAAAGGTTTGAGCTGTCTCAGCATAAATGTTCTAGAGGATGCCTTTCTGGTTATCATTTCAGTGTGATTTTCCCATGATAATCTACTGTCAAACATCACGCCAAGAATTCGAATGGTCTTCTTTAAGTCAAAATGGGCTAACTTACGAGTTGGAGAATTGTAACTCCCATCATATGATACAAACATCTGCTGGCGTTTGCTTTTCTGAATTTCCATTTTGTTTTCATTTGTCCAACGACTAATCTCCAGAGATGTAGAATCCAAAGGACATCCATTGATATCACTTTTTACGGCGGCGCATAATGTAAAATCATCTGCATAGCTAACTGAAGTGATATCATCATCACATGGCAGACATTTGTCAAGACCGGAGACATAAATGCCAAAAAGATAAGGTCCTAAAGACGAACCTTGTGGTATTCCACTGGTGACCTGCCTTGTGGTACTGTACTGGCCAGACCATTTCACTCTTTGAAAACGATTCGAAAGGTAATTGCACATGAAACACATGAAAAAGTTATCAAACTTCTCCTGAACCATTTTATCGATGAGTAGTTTGTGGGATAATTTATCGAATCCTTTCGCGAAGTCAATAGTTGCAAGAAGACAACTATTTGTATTAGAGTTCTGCAAGCGACTTGTAATAAAATACTCCAAATGCAGCAGTGCACAAACCGTCGAACTGTTTGGACGATATCCATATTGATGGCTACTTTGGCAGGTCAAAAATTTCTGCTTGTAATGTGACAATAAACGCTTCTCAAATAATCGCTCCGGAATGGGGAGTAGTGAAATTGGTATTGTATTATCGAATCGAATTGGCTTTGATTTAGGAATGGGCAGAATATCAGCCACTTTCCACATTTGCGGTATACTTGCCGTTGCTAAACATTTATTCAACAAATAGCAGATTGGCACAGAAAGACAATCCGCCAATTTTGACCATAATACAGTTGGGATGCGATCAGACCCTGGTGCCTTCTTTGAATTAACATTTTTGAGCATGCATTTCACTTCACTAACGCTGAACTGGAATGGCACAGACTGAAATGACAAATCAGGTGCCGAAACGGGATCAATAATGAAATTATCACCGTAAAGTTCATTCAACAGCTCCAGCAACTCAGATACACTCTTATTAGGGTTGAGATTTGATAACCAATCAGTCTTCTTTGTGTCACCAATAACAGATTTATGAATGTTCCATATCGAACGATTCTGCTGTGTCATACGCTGTCCCCACATTTTCTTGGCTTTAAAAATCTCATGTTTTACCTTTTCTTTGTAATGTTGATATAATGTCCAATTTCTATCGCGATAAGCACGATAGAGTTTATTTATCAAAACTTTGATAGTAACACTCCTATGGAGTCCTTATCGCATTAAGGATATTAAAGTGTCGAAAAGGTACAAAAATACTACACCAAAAATGTATGTCGACGAGCCAACTTGACTTTCTCTGATTATAAATCCCGCCTTTCTCTACTAGGCATTGAATCTCTTGAGGCGAGAAGGATCTTTTTAGACTTAGTATTGGTATATCAAATGATCAATAACGAGGTCGACTTGCCCTTCAATAATTTCTTCCAGTTCTCCGATACCATCACACGAGGACATTCTTACAAACTGAAAGCGCTCGGAATTCCACATTATGACTGCAGACGTTATTTTTTCAGTCACCGAATAGCGGCGATTTGGAACAGTCTACCGGACACCGTGGTTAAGGCGGAATCAGTTTCGATTTTTAAAAAGAGACTTCGAGTGTACGATTATTCATCACATTGTAAAGTATTTAAATAATGTATTTTTTTGTTGGTTCGGGTTACGCGTAAGTGTTGCTCTAGCAACCTGTGTAACCTATTGTATTTTCTATACAATAAAAAATTCATTCATTCATTCATTCTACATTTTGACCTCTGTCCAGCCTACACTGTTGCGGATGCAGGTGTGAAATGCACCAACTAAAAGCTGACAGTTCTCGAACGGTGTGTAACGAGTTAATCTACGACATGATTAAAGGAAAGGAGAATGAATACAGGCTTGACATATCTACCTCAATTCCGTCGTACACTTTCTGGCAATGCTTTTGAACGAAGTCATTCGGAAGTGGCTGATCAAGTCCCAATCTCCGACTTTCTTCCAGAGCACTTGCACCGTCGAAGTCCACAAAACAAAGTCTGACTGTCAAATCTTCAGGATCTGCCAGGAATGCAGGTGAACCAGCCATAAGTGCTACTCCGCATTCTTCCAGGATCAACTTGCACATGTCCGTTCCCTTTGTTACACCACCGGCAGCCAGCGCGGATCTGATGACCTGTCAAGAATCCAATGAAGTCAAGACTGCACCGCATTGAAGTAGGATTGTCTATGTATCACATAATCCTGACCGCAATGATGTTACCATAGAAACATGTTACAATACCTCTGTGAGCATGATTGAATTCGGACAGCATTGACTCTAACAACATTGGCTCAGAGTCATTGCTGTCATCTGAAACATGCCCACAGTTACACATTCTATCACAACACAATCGATGTTTGATGTCACAGAATCAGATGTGCCGTCCGTTCTATTTTGAAAGATAAAATGCAAGAAGTTCTACCCAATATTCCGTCTCTATGTCACAGGTAAAAAGGATATTATACAAAAGACATACGAAAAAGAAATTTGAACATTTTAAACAATTTTATAGGAAGAAGCAAGGAGCACATGAAGATGACACACTCATATAGAGAGAAGGGAAATGCGAATTTCTTCTCAGTAGTTTAAGTCTTTAGATGAGCACAGCTTTTTGAGTGGAAGGACCCAGTTGCATGTGATCTTCTTTTTGTTGCAAAATATAATGACATTTACAAGTTGTCGGCGCATGTCTGCCAGACATAGAGTAAAGTCGGGTAATATCGACAGTTAAGCCGCTTTTCCAAAATGATGCTTTAGAATTTCAGGAACTCATCCATGCGTGCAGTAAATTGCATCAATAAGTAGTTAACTCTCAAAGGTACAACAGAGGCTTGGTGGAACGCTTCTGATTGCCTCATCCTGACATATCGAAGGTGAAGTGAGTCGCCGAATTCTCCAATACATTGCCCCGATCAGGTCAAGTCAGTCAGCTTCTTCACGCGCCATCTGACAGCTAAATGCTTGGTTTTTCTATAGCATAGAGGAATGTAGTTTCACTGAATAGTAATGACTCCCTCAAATTCTTTAGTTATTTTAAGTAATACTGTCACATGGAGACGGTGCATAAATGTCGGGTAATATCGACAGTTAAAAAATCTTTTAGGGCTCTCAACGGCTGCATTTCTCTGTTTTGATATATAGAAGAATAGAATAGAATAAGCGTATATTTTTGAGAATGGAAATCAAGACATAAGGACGAGGCAAAATTCACAAATAAGAAATAATTCAAAGTCAGTTTAACATACAATTACAGCATGTGCGGCGGTTGAATAAAAGAACTGTGGCAGAGCAACGTATCAGATGTACAAACGATTATAAATAATTGAACATTGTGGAAAAAATGAACAAGAGCGTCGGTTTGTTTTGCACACGTGCATCTTAACATGTCCGGAAAACAACATCTTATCCGGAGATAGGTCATGGAGTATATGGGATGGATTCATGGTTGACTTGAAAACTTTGATGGCTTGGTGCTGTCTTCTAATGGAGATTGGAGTGAATTCACCACATGAGCAATCCAAACCACATATGATGCGATGGCATGGATGAAAATATATGAAAATATTTAATCTATATTTTTAATTTATACATTTATAAATTTATATAAGTTTCAATATCATATATGAAACATAATATCCCCAAAAATATCTTCTGACTGGAATCCATTTATCCATCAATTTAATTTCTGACTATGTGAAAAGTGAGGTGTACAGCCTGTAATGATATTCGTATAATATCGACATATTGCAGAGCAACATCGACAGTTCCCTATAGAAACGTCATAAAAGGGCAAGTAAAATATATAAAAATTATATAAATATAATAATAAAATATGAAGACATTACATTTCATATGAGACAAAATTGTACACATCTCTGGTCTCTTCGATTGTCTGAAAATGCAAAACTTCATCACTCTCAGCTGCGTTACACGCTGCCTCTAGTTCATGAAATTTCGACTAATCAGACAATCAAAGAAACAACAGATGTGTGAAATTTCTTTCACAAAGAGTCATAAATTAAATTGATAAGCTGACAAATTCGAGAAAGAAGGGATTCCTTGGATACAATAGTTCATATCAAAACCTAGAAATACAGACGAGAAAGCCCTAAAATTATTTTACTGCCGATAATACCCCATTTTACCCTACTTACGCCAATGATCAAAGACGTCTTCAAAAAGTAATAAAATGGAGAATCACTCACATCTGGGTCCTTCCACTGTCCGAAAATAATTGGAAATGTCTCAGTCTCTGACTCTCTGTGTAGAAATCAGGGATGCGGAGTTCTATCATTTTGATAGGACTCCGACTCTGGGTGGCAAGTATATGTAGCCTAGTTTTTTGAAAAACTGGTAACTTCCCAGTAAACATTGTGACGTCATTGTGACGTCCCATTGATGTCATCATGCGTCTGAGACGTCTATGACCAGAACGGGATGTCACAGTGACCTCCCATCAAAGACGTCAGAATGACCGCCTGTATATGACGTCACTGTGACATCCAAAGTGTGACCACAAACATGATCAATGAGCCACAACCACGATAAGTTACGAAATTATGACGTTTACGCTATGATGAGTCTGCACGAACCCCGAATAAATGACTTCTAAACTGTCACCATGCAAAGTTGATTCATTTCAAGCAATTGTCTCAACTTACTTCAAAATTCGGCATCAGATAGAATCCGGCTTCTCCACGTACGACAGATACTCCGACATTTGTTAAACTTCTGCGGACGTATTCAGAGACAGCTCCCAAGATTCTCGATGTATGCCGCATGTACGCCACGCATCCTTTTCGATCTTCAAGCAGCTGAAACAAACACAGGAAACATGAGGGGGGATGGAAGATCAACAGAAATCATGGCACTGAAGCAAAGCTGACAAAGCGATCGGATACTACGCAATGCTCCATTACGGCAAGCACAGAAGCGAGTTGATCACCTGATGCATGCCATACACGCCGAGAAATTCTTGGCAAGCTGCCTACGTAATACCCCACAGGTGTTTCAGTCAACAAAAGAGAAAACCTTTGCAACTGTTTTGTTTGCACCACACAAAAACTACTCGTGTTTTCCTTTAACTGAGGGAGCAAATTTGTTGATATAATAAGCTTCACGTGAGGACAGAATTGTTGCAGTTATTGCTTGTGAATTTCTTCTGTCATTTACCGTATCTGTTGTTGTTTATCATGCGTTCGGGAAAGCGGATTTGAAGAATTGTGCTGCCGATGTAACTGATTTTGCATTTTCCAGAAAAACGCATTTCTGGAGATAAGGAGCAATTTTGTTCCGTGAATTTCTGCCGCTCACGGTGAAATTCAGTTTTTATTCGTTTATCTACCTTTTCAGCAACGAATGGAAATGAAAATACATAGAATCGATATTTCGACTATTTTTTTCTATCTTTATTGCTGGCTTTTGATCACTCAATTATGAGAACCATTGAGTTTTGTTGAAGTTGTCCTCATGATTTTTGTAATACATCTCAACATTTGAGAAACGTTCTGCTGTTCTCTGTTCTCACATATTCAGCTTTATTGTTTGTGGAAGATGTGAGCGGTAATGTAGATGCCTTCAGATAAAACTCTAAGGCAGGTTCACTTACGGCAGGCATCGTGACACAAAAATCAAGCAGGTTTAAGCGATTCTAGGGCGGTTTTTTACTGACCAGAAAAATTACGAATTTGACTTTATTTTCAAGTAAATTTTTACCTAAAATTTTGACTTTAATGTAAAATTTTCACGCAGTCTTTTTACCTAATTCAGTTTTGTTTAACCAAAGAAAACATCATTTCGGACTCACAAGAAAACGTTTTAATTAAGGAAACACATTTTATTATTGAGCCCACAAATACAAAGTTCTTCACGAACAGAAGGAATGCCTCTTAAACAACGAGTTAATTGTTGCTGGCGTTGTAATTCATTATTGCATAGTATCTAATGTTTTGGGGAGAGAAGTTTCTGTTAAAACGCAGGAGATTTTTCAACTGGGAAAAGCTTCGTTCGATCTCAGCTGTGGTTGATTGTGCTCACAACAGAAGATTGTAATTCAGTTGGTGAAATATCGTCACGTGCCAAGTTAATAATCTCCATGATATCATTCTGTCTTGGGCATTTCGAACAATCGAAGATAGTCAGTGTCAGTTAACAAAAAGATGTAGTTATGTGCGTTGAAATCCTTGCAAGAATATTTGGTGTCCCAATAGCTTAGCTTTTTGTTTTGATTGAAAAGAGTTCGGGAAACCCAGATCTAAAAATAGCGCTTAGGAAGGCCAGGTGTCTAAAAATAGCGCCTGGGAAGACCAGATTCCTGAAAAATTCACCGTCTTATTTAAACTTTTTGACCTTATTTTTACTTTATTGACCGCCCTAGCGATTACTTATTGAAGCACCACAATGCCAACTGCACAAATTGCAAATAGTTCAAAATTGGACAGCAAGATTAATATTGGGTGCTCAAAAAATGCTACTTTATGGCTGTCTTCCAAACCTTCTAACCCCATAATCGGTCCCCATTAAACCCCTCCCCAAAACTACATTGATTACGCAAACTCAGTTAGAAGTGAAGTCTCACTATTAGTCACTATCAGTTAGAAGTTTCACGAATGCATGAAGAAATTAACTTGGCATGCCAATCACGCGTTCCCCTTATTTACCGCCGGAAGGGCTACATGTTCAAACAGTCAAACAGGGAGTTGTGTCGATGTTGAGACATGTGATCAAGGTCTACTGATGATTCCTGATGTTGCAATTCAGGTCTGTTCCCATTTTTCACCTCAGGATGCAACTCAATATTGAATTATTGTATTTCTACTACAGAAGCAGTCGATGAACCCAACCAGGAATTCATTTTACACTGAATTACTAACTGACAAGACCGGTGCTTTCAGCTGCTTGTGCCGACCTACATGTAACCATTCACTGCTGTACCACCAGGATATATTCCGACAGACTGCGAAATTTTATGCCAAGATTTAAGAGATTAGCATGGTTGATATACCACAAATCTTTACACATCATCAATGATTCGTCAACTTTCATATTTTGGTGGTGCAACAAGATGAAATTCTTGTAGCAAAATCAAAAGAAGTAGTCACTATATTAAATGAAGAAAGATCTCATTGCTATCAAGCTGAAAAATCAGTGAATTATTTGATTAGAAACTTCACCAGTCTTTGATGAGATTTTCAAGTGCATTTTACGAATAGCTCCTTGTGTTACAGATAGTCGATATATGAAACATCATGGAGACTCGAGATAAGAATCCATCTCCCATTGACTGTAAATCGCTTCCCCAAACCCCTTAATCGCCTCGGAAATTCGCTCGGGTGATTGCGCAATTGCTGAGCGGGTTTAAGCGGCATAAGAACTGCGAATCAGACAACGCTAGACAAGCTTTTCTTCACAATCTCAACAAAACCAGACCCATCTTACGTCGATTTAGATAGATCTTGAGTGCAAGCATTTGAAAATTTGAGTTCACTTTCTTCAATCGATTTTTCGTATTTTATTCCCCGAGATAATGAGCAGATTCTCTGCGCAATAACGAACATAATGGCGTCACTTGCGTAGTATTTTAGGTGAGAAGAACGCGTCTCTTCAAGTCAAGTGATTGACTATTAGAACTAGATATACCTCAACCGTTTACGATTGGGTGACATGCAGACAAACTATTAGTGAGAGCCTTCGCCAAGAAATTGAAAAGTAAATTCAATGTACCTGTACTACAAAGGAAACATCAATGAGCAATTTCGAAAATTTGAAGTCATGATTTATCTGCATAGTCGCAGAGTACATGTACGGTTGGTTGATTAGTAGTAGACATTAGTTTGAAGCACTTTAGAAGTGCGTGCCGCTCACTCTACTATGCGAAAATAAGGCAAAATAACAAACAAAAGCAAATACTCAATCACTAGTCAACACTGGTCATTTAGTAGTCAAATGCAAGTACAAATAAAAGAAGATTGTCTTAATAGAGTGCGTGAGTAGGGAAAATCAAAAACACGTGAACTTAGGAATTGCCTTGGCATCATGTCGTAAAGGAGATTCTCACTGCTTGAAATTTCACTGAAAATTTGTAAAGCAAAAGTCTGTCTCCTGACGCTGAATGAGGGAACGGACGAACTATCACAATCATGCCACATATAATTCTGTGGGCTCGACGACGCACTTTTTCGAACTTTTCAGCATTCTTTTTGTTTATTCCAACTAGAAAAGTACGGTTGAACTCAAGTGCACCAAAAACGGTTGTTCTGTACAGAAAAATCAGTTCATGTCTTGACAAGAAGCGCTTCAATCTTTTGATGACATATAGACACAGAATTAGATTCATCTGCGCGCGCTTCGGTTTCCTAGAAAGTAAGAATTGTATGCAACCTTAATATCGAAATGGCACATCACCGAATTAGAAAACTTATGCTCCTTCTCGAATGGATAATTCGTGTATCGCTTGCTATTGGAAATGGCAAGCAATAAGCTGTCAGCAGGGGACACCAGAGCCAGTGAGAGATGCGTACGTGCTGTGATATCACGTCGCACACACCAAAACACACATCGATGCGCGGCTTCGATTCAGTGTATGCACTATACAGTGAGCAATGTGGAAATGGAATCATGGATGGAGAAAATGTGGAATCATCAAGTGAACTAATTTTTGTACGCCAGCTACTTTCTTTAATAATGACCGGAAGGGCCAACATTATGGAGAAAACTTGTGCGCAATGATCTGAATTCTTCAAATCTGAAGGAATTTTGGCAATCGAAGCACTTTGCTGGAACTCACATTAATCCGCAAGCGACGCACGACCTTTTTCCTATCTCTGTAAGGTATTAGGAATTCCTCAATGTGCCGTCCATTTCGTATTAATCACACTTCCAGCAAACCGAAGCAGATAAACAAAATATTTAATTCTGTGCATATAGACGTTATATAGACGCATTATATGATTATTTAACGACGTATAACTGCTTGTAATAATCTTTCGACAGTTGAACTGATAAACTATTCAGTGTTAAAATTGCATCAACATGGAAATAGTCAAAACGACTTGTTTGTTGAGAGGTGTGTTACATCACTTACTGCAATTTACCACAGAAAGCAACATTGAAAGTACGTCTCGGTTGTTGTTGGAAATGAAATCTGCGAATATTGTATTTCAACATATGGGTTTTCTATTTCTGATTTTCCAACAATTTTCTCTAAGATACTACTCACAAAGTACATAGCTTTAAATAGCTCTCACCCTACGGTTTCGGGCATTTAAGATATCAAACTCGTGGAATGCTATAAAGAAACAAACATGCACGGGTTGCATAAATAACTATTATATGACCAGCGTCATATTTGTTACAAATTCAGCTTTTGAAATGAGTGTGAAGTGACAATATTCATTCTTATGGTTTATCTGTGGAACTACGATTATCATAAGTTGATGCAGGAATCATAGGATTAGTATAATTATGACAAGATGATCAATTTACTGTTTCATGCTTTCAGTATGTCTATCATACTACTCGTGAAGAGCTCACTGCAGCCATCCGACAGGTTTAAAAGCTACGCAGAAGCATCCTACATGGGTTTGTGTCATTTGTGATGGGAAGACACGCCGAAGGCTCTGTTTTTTTACCTGTAGCTTAATTTGCGATAGACATGCTTGCCGTTAGGATGAATTTCCAACCCCATTCCAATGAGAATTTCCATTGGGATCGCAATAGCCTGCTTTAGAGCTAAAACCGTACGCAAGTTGACCCCAAGCTGCATCGGGGCTTACCGCTAAGGCCCATCACATGTGCTACTTTTTGAATTGACGACGGCTACGGAAGTAGGCCTAGAATGGTCTTAACAGTAATAGGGGATTTAATTGATTTTACAGAATTGTTTATACTAGGCCTTCTGTTTGGCTACATTTTGCTCTGAGACTGCATTCAGCTAAGAGCCTATAGGGCTTACGTGTATAGCTGATATGTATGTGAGAGCTTCAAACACACTTGTATTTATTCAGCCTAAATCGGATAATACGGTGTTAATAAGCAGCTCGCCACGCGGGTTATTTTTGAAGCCATTGTTCATGCGCAGTGTGACACTGTTACAGCGTCATACCATTACCCGTTTCAATCAATGCCTCATACGCACGCGCAAAGCATGCGTCGAGGCACAAGAAGGCCTCCGAATCAAACCACTATTTTTAGAAACTAGGGCAGTTAAAGCCTTAGAATAGGGTTAAAGCTGACTGTGTCATGAATCACACTAAGAGCTCTCAATGCTCGAATTCGAGAGAGGCAAAATCAGACTGAAGACACAGCAAGATGAACTGCTCAGTACATCCCGAAAACATTTGTAACGTAATGAATAATGTCAATGATTGCACGCATATTTTGTTGGGAGAGGGCTTATTGGGTTCTATAGGATTTATTGAGATTGGAGTGGAATTTTGGTAGCCCCTCCTCGAAGCCCGCCCCGCACTCAAAAACCCGCCCTGCAAGTATGGCCCGATGTTCCAACAAATTGAGCGACATGTTTTATAGCCAGCAAGTGCCCCTTTTGAGAGGATTTCCTGAAACTCAATGCGTCGTTGTAGCTGTGATGCGCGCTACGGTACCATGTTTAGACTGAGTAATTAGACAGCTTCATGGAGATCAGATCTATGTTATTGTAAAAGTCTAGAGAGGCCAATAGATGACTGGGATAACAAAAATTTGGACAGTTGATCTAGTTCAGGACTTCTTCGGCTACATGTATTTTTTGAGATATTTTCTGATGTAAATGCCGCATAGACTAATTTTTCTCGTTGAGGAAAACACTTCGGAGATAACATCTGCGTGAATATGAATGAAATGGAATTGTTAACAAGGCTTGTAGACGCATAAGAAAATTATAAAAGTTGATATTGCGACCATAGATTTACGATTCTCGCTTATATTTTTTGGATCATTGATCTTCATAATCCATTTCAAACTATCTTCAGCAGAGTGATATGCCCACAGAATTAAATATTTTGTTTATCTGCTTCGGTTTGCTAGAACTGTGATTAATACGAAATGGACGGCACATCGAGGAACCTATTAAGTGGGAAAAAGGAATTCCTAATACCTTACAGAGATAGGAAAAAAGTCGTGCGTCGCTTGCGGATTGCTGTGAATTCCAGAAAAGTGCTTCGATTGCCAAAATTCCTTCAGATTCGAAGAATTCAGATCATTGCTCACAAGTTTCAGGCGCACGAAAATCGTTGCAGGCGTACGAAAATTAGTTCACTTGATGATTCCACATCCTCTCCTCGGCATTTCTCTCTGTATAGTGCATACACTGAATCGAATGTGTGTTTTGGTGTGTGCGAAGTGATATCACAGCACGTACGCATCTCTCACTGGCTCTGGTATCCTCTGCTGACAGCTTATTGCTTGCCATTTCCAATAGCAAGCGATACACGAATTATCCATTCGAGAAGGAGCAAGTTGTCTAATTCTGTGATGTGCCATTTCGATGTTAAGGTTAGATATGATTCTTCCTTTCTAGGAAACCGAAGCGCGCGCATATGAATCTAATTCT
This sequence comes from Prostheceraeus crozeri, assembly GCA_907163375.1. Classification (NCBI taxonomy): domain Eukaryota; kingdom Metazoa; phylum Platyhelminthes; order Polycladida; family Euryleptidae; genus Prostheceraeus; species Prostheceraeus crozeri. The sequence continues at coordinate 22,591 of CAJQUW010006029.1, read as the reverse complement.
GTGGATATACCTGTATGTCTCTAAACGATTCTATGGACGATTTGTGTCATGCATTTTCAAGTTACAATTGCTGCGAATGATATGTCTTTCACTTTCAAAGAAGACACTGACATCACGCTATAAAACAGCAACATATATTGCTTCTCTATTAAGAATATTCTGTTCTATTACTTAGACTTTTCATGACTAATCATCTACTATTAATTGATACGTTGACATGAAATCAGTGAGAGATGTTATTGCATATTGTTGATGATGATGTTCACCCTAAGTAAATATAAAGTATTGAAGATTTTCTTTCTAATGAGTCCTCGAATAAACTTGCAAACTATGCAATATTGAATGACACATTCATGTGCTTTGAATTATTACTGTTTCCGTTATAGAATCATGTTGGATGCATCTAATTCATGTACCGGTACACTCTAGCTAACAAATATCTAACAATCCGACACTATGGGCCATAGAAGTGGATAATAGAACACTAGAATGGAAGTTTGATATCTTGCCTATGTACAATGATGGCACATGGAAAAATCTATGGTTTGTAGATCAGATTCGATCTAAAACATTGTATCATAGTCAAAGTATTTGCCAAGTTGGTTGTAGAAGTTGTTGACAGCAAATTGCAGGATTTTCATGAAGAGAATTGCAAGTGAGATGGCGGCATTATTTCATGTGAAATAGCCTACTATTCCATGGATCAATATAGTGTGTCTATTTGTAGCAGTCATTGACAACTAGTTTCCAATGTTTCAATACTGGAATGAGAATTAAAAATTGGTTCACAAAGTCATAATTGAAAGTGGTCGGTGTACTGGTTGTAAGAACATCTGAAGAATTCACGGATAGAAAGTCTGATTATTGGATAATTTCTTCTTCAAGCGGCTAAGAAACCTGGCGCTTTTCTGGAATAAACACATTGAAAGTTTCTTTACCGACAATCATTTCTCAAATAAATGAAATGTTGCTGGAGCTTTTCAATTAGTCATTGAATGACACATGTGATATTTTGGAAGCTGATATTCGAATGCATGTAGAGATTTTGAAAATTGTTCAAATTTAGTGAACAGGGGAACCCTTTAAAGTAAAATGAATACTCTAAGATTTCTTGGCCTCTGATTTCAAGCTGGAGTAATGCATGTTCTGTAAATCGACATTACAAGTTGCGTATGTGTCTGATTATACTATTGATAGATTATCGGAGCGATATTTCAAAATGATGAACGTACAGAACGCTTGAAAGGATTTTCTTCTTTGTCATCCTGTCGCCGCAGTATTTTGCAAATTCACTATTGCTTTTGAGTACATGGTCTTTGGACAAGGGCCAACAATCCAGATCAAGAATTGGCCTGATAAATATAAATGCCAATCAAAAAACATGGAAGCCAAATCGCACAAGTTACATTTTGCCCCAACTAAGTTCCCCCGGCGTGTGCCATAATTTTCATGCAATTTCCATTCTAGGACTTTCTATGGTATTGTTAATTTCTATGCTATGGGCAGTTTGATCGGCGTAAATTTTGATAGCAAACAGACTATCGATATCTTAAAGAAGCTAGTATGATGTGCTATTTTGATTTGTTACTATTGACCGAGTGAGCTAATGATATTACTGACTATTCGTGAGCACAACGGTCGATTCTTTGATATCATATCAACATAGCTGCACTGCAATGCGAATAAGTGACTTGGGTTTGATTCAATTCAAAAATTTCTTCCTATGAGGCTCGACCAGCATCGAAACTGTGATTAACAATCATTTTCTAAGGTATATTTAAAACCAATTAAGGTGCATTCAATTGTTAAACAGAATTTTTCGGAAATTAAGGAAGGCCCACAGGCCGCTGCGCGCCCGCACCTTCGAGACCGCAGCCCGCACGTGAAGGCCCGGCCCGATGCGTGGCACACTCTAGGCTATTGGGATCCCAATCCAACGGCAAGCCTGGCGATAGACCAATAAGTAACATTGTAAGTTGTATCACAAATAAACGTATTATAACACCTCAACGTATATAACATCTCAATTATCACATGTATCATATATATATAATATTTTCCAAATATTAGAAAGTACTCATTGATGTTCATGTGTTCATGAATGTGCCTTTTCAACTTCTTGACGAAATCGGCAGTAGCCTGTATGATCGGTACCCAATTCAGACCGGTGGAAATGCTCCTGGTTCTAATAATCAATCATTTGATTTGAAAGGACATTGTTGTCTTAACTCTCAAATACATGAAATGGGTCCCCGGCTGCTCTTTAATTGTCTGAATACATTTTTTGCGTGGATATGAAAGTCTGGTATTTCATGTATTCTTTCATTTGTCATTCATAAATGCATAGCAGGTCAATCTTCAGTTTATGATTCATATTTCACACAATAGATAAAAAGATATCAGTAAAAATATTTGATTCCCCGAGGACCTATTTCATGAACTAGGCTAGGTTTCTAAGAAGTTATATTTTCACTCATTTCATTTAGAATCTTCTACGATGATTAATTATCTTGTGACTAAATCAACCTGTTACAATCAGTACATTGGTCGTTCGATGCAAATGTAGCAGGACCAACAACCAAAGGAAGCGACTAAAAAGCCGATCAAAAAAAGGCAATGTCATCTTACGTTCCAAGCAGAAATAAGAGCGCAATTGTGATGTCAACAATGCATCATGACAACATGGATTAGAAAACACGTAAGCCTGATATCATATTCAAGTGATGTTTTTCTCGTTCATAGTTCTGAAAAGCTCTGTTTCTCTATTTCCTAGAACATGTCTCATTTTTGTCCTATCTTCTGTGGTTCAATAGTAGTCGATGTTTGATGTTTCGCGAAAAATAAGTGTTTTTATGAGTTCCTTCTCGTTTGGTAAATCTCTCTTGAGAAAAATCATAAGCTGCTGGTTATCTTCTATATTGTTCAGTCCCTGTAGGCAAGATAGAGATATTGACACATTGTAATACGCCTGTTGAGACTAGAATCGCTGAAGCCCAAATGATTGATATTCACCGACCTGATCTCAACAGAAAGTATGAAATAACCGGTTGGTAGTGAAGTGGTCCACTCTCATGATTTTAATGGTTAATTTTACAACGCTCAGACGATGCGAGTGGTCTCACGAAACCTCAGCGTTCACCATGGCTTTGTTTTCTGGGCCATCATCTGTTGGCTACAGGGACTGAACAATATAAAAGATAACCAGCAGCTTATGATTTTTTTCAAGGGAAATTTACCAAACGAGTTGGAACTCATAAAAATGAATTACCTTCCGTTCGCTGCAGTCAATTAAATAAGTGTTTGACGTCGCGTTTGTCACTTATCAGGCATAATATTCAAGCCTTTGATTTTCATCAATGTTGATGTGTGAGAATTTATTTCTCAGTAGATATTTAATCAATTGGTAATGTTTAGTAATTATGCGATAGGTGATAAAGTCATAAAATCTTTGAACACCATTTTCTAGGTGAATTAAATATATGCAGTTGAAATTCCGTTACCAAATTTTCCATGTTTCTGTTGTCACTCAAAATCATTTTTGAATGAGAAATTGAATTTCATCAGAAAGAAAACATATTGATGCATGTTTCTGCATCAATTTGGTATTTTTCATTGTTAAATGAGGTAACATTTTTATGAGATTCCGTTACCGGTAACGGAATTTCAAATGTTTATCAAGTCATGAAATCACAGAAAAGCTTCTCTTACGCTGGTTTCTACCCTGATTACAATACCCATTTGACATGCTATCTTTCCACGAGTATTTTCATCTATTATCAGAACTGATAATTTCATTCTTGGTTGAGATTGCAAAACAATATCTATCACCTAGATATAGGCCTACTGAGTCAATACTATCACCTAGATAGAGGCCTACTGAGTCAATACTATCACCTAGATATAGGCCTACTGAGTCAATACTATCACCTAGATATAGGCCTACTGAGTCAATACTATCACCTAGATAGAGGCCTACTGAGTCAATACTATCACCTAGATATAGGCCTACTGAGTCAATACTATCACCTAGATATAGGCCTACTGAGTCAATACTATCACCTAGATAGAGGCCTACTGAGTCAATACTATCACCTAGATATAGGCCTACTGAGTCAATACTTTTGTTGATTTAAGAAAGCAAAATGATTAAATTATTTGAGGTAAAATAAAACAAATAAATATAAATAACACAACTCTATGATTAAGGATGCATTGCTGTCTGTGTAACAATACGTAACGCAGGCACACAGCCTACAATTTGCAGATTGTCAAGATTAAAATAATTGTGCAGGGTGACGTAGGAATCTTCAGGTCTCCCTCAATATTTGAACCCCATGAATGTTAATCCCATCAAATTAACTACTAGCTCATTGTTACACTTATCTTGGCAAATACTGATGATTGTGTAGGCACATATACTCCTTAGTCCAACATTAAATGCACAAAACGATGAATATATAGGTACGATTTGTGTTGAAGTCAAGTTCAAATTTTCAGCTGCTGTCTCTATTTCTACTGCCTACAGTACATTCGCTCCGCATCTGCACCTTTAATATGAGGACCAATGTCCACTTTCACAGAAACGTCTACTGTGAAGCAGACCACGTTTTTATATGACCACGCTAACACTGCATCCTGTAGTCATGTTAACAAATTTAGTTACGATTGCGATTCATTCATCAAGCCGTTTAAATCCCAAATGTTTCAAACATACACTCCCACATCAAAGTGCTTGCTCCCTTCAATGTCATCATATCCGTGATGAAGAATGTTCTAAAATGAACAGAGATGGTTGCTTTTCAATCATGAGGCAATGTAAAGGGGGACCCGAAAAGAGCTGTGAGGGGGGGGGACTAATAGAGATTCATTATTACCGCCCACTATGTGAATTTGCGTAAATGTCCAATGAATACGCCGATGTGTGCTCATCAATGTACTCATATCAGAGGTGTGCTCATATGCAATAGATTATTTTCTCAAGTTGATTGTCTATTTGACTATTTGATACATCTATGCCTTGATATGTAGGCCTAATGCACTACCTATATAAGCCTAGAAAGTTGATTATGCTGACGATAATACGATGATCAAACTTCATAGGTTGCTGTAAGAGGAATGAATTCATTTTGTTCCACCATTGGGCAACATGAAATGAAAAAAAATGATATCATCAACAAAATCTTCGATTATTTTCCACGAATTCTCGACTGCTGGGAATCCCTGAAACATTTCTATTTATGCATGTAGCTATGATGTAATTATGGGTTGCAATGTGGTTTGAAAGTCAAAAGTGTGTTAATAAGGAGTAAGGATAGAAATTAGCGAAGGGAACTTAAATCTGGTTATAGGACTTATTGAACATTTCAAATTCCGCTACCATGTAGCACCAATTATTTTTTAGTTTTATTGATGGAATAATAATCACAACTAGGACAATATTTAGTGGTAACATTGTCTACTAACCCCCAAAACGGTGTAGCATTCGCCATATACACATTTTCATAATGGAACAGCATGTTATGAGACATGTGCTATATACCTGTAAAAGTGATGTTAACTTTTTGAAATTCCGTTACCAATCAGTTTTATGGACATAGATTGAAGAAAATGAATTTCTCAAAAATTATTTTCTGTGTCATTGAAGAGCCCACCGAAGTGTCACACATGATACATTTCAAAAGGAAAAAAGATCTTGACTGACTGAGCAGCAGTCATGTTCACAGTGAAAATGAAATTCCGTTACCGCTTGGCCAGGCCCTCCTGCTGAATTTTGTAAATCAAGCACTCATCTTCCTTTCTCATGTGAAGGCTTAGCGATTAAGCGAAGAAATAATTCTAATTACCTGTAAACTAGGTTTTCAAAATCCCGACTTTTTCTGATCTCGGGCTTAGCAAGCTTTATTCTTTTACCGATAGCGTAGGCAGAACAATACCAGGCATTGAGTTAAATTCTTTGACCAGTATTTTGAACGATACGCTGTACAATACAACTAATCATATCAGATAGAAATGGGCCTTAATGTCCATGAATTAATAATAAGTTATCTTTTCACATGCAGACATAAGCTAGAACAATAAGTAGATCTAATTATCGCACACAATATGCGTTGTCCCATTAAAACTTGGTATGTGATTTTCAAATCGAAACGCAAATTGTATAAGAATCGCTTCAAAAATTCATTAGATTTTAGTACTCCTGTATGCATAACGATCTGTCTTTCCTGCTGTCGACTGACTGAACATATTTTTATTTTTTGATATCAATGAATTGGTTGCGATAGACAATAAGTATTATTACTCTATGCAGTTCTATGTGGGAGTAACTATGTCTCGAGCTTGCAAGTGTCCATTGTTAAGTTGATCGTGGGAAGTCTCTATTTAGTTCTTGCATCGCGTTAACATTCTTATTTCACGCATTGCATTTGTTACTCCATGTTCCTTGTCTATAGCTTTGTTACTTCATCTTCATACAGCTCCTAACTGCCTGAGAACAGATTTCAGCTAATCCCGGGATTGAAACCCTACTGTATACCCAAGTACTTCTGTTAATCTGTTATTGAGATGTTTGTTACGGTATTGCTCATTTTGCACCATAATAATTGCAATAAATTACATTCAAATTGTGAATTTGCTTTCATTGAAGTTTAGTTTCAAGCTCATAAGTACCAAATTATAAGCACCTGTAATAAATTATTGTTGCTTTAAGTAAAAAATCCATCTCATGCACCAATTAAATATTCTTATTTTGTGGTGTTTACAGCTAATAAACCCGGGTATATTAACCTGATCCAAATTTATTCTGCAATTCCGTCATTTGCCAGTTAATATACCGGGTATCTTAAGTGGAAAACTGAAGTCCTTGCAAGGCAGACTGTATGATGCACAGAATTAGATTCATCTGCGGGCGCTTCGGTTTCCTAGAAAGGAAGGGTTGTATGTAACCTTAATATCGAAATGGCACATCACAGAATTAGACAACTTGCTCCTTCTCGAATGGATAATTCGTGTATCGCCTGCTATTGGAAATGGCAAACAATAAGCTGTCAGCAGAGGACACCAGAGCCAGTGAGAGATGCGTACGTGCTGTGATATCACTTCGCACACACCAAAACACACATGGCCTGGCTAGCATTCGATTCAGTGTGTGCACTATACAGTGAGCAATGCCGAGGAGAAAATGTGAAATCATCAAGTGAACTAATTTTCGTACGCCTGCTACTTTCTTTAATAATGATCGGAAGGGTCAACATTATGGAGAAAACTTGTGGGCAATGATCTGAATTCTTCGAATCTGGAGGAATTGTGGCAATCGAAGCACTTTGCTGGAACTCACATTAATCCGCAAGCGACGCACGACTTTTTTCCTATCTCTGTAAGGTATAAGGAATTCCTTTTGCCCACTTAATAGGTTCCTCGATGTGCCGTCAATTTCGTATTAATCACACTTCTAGCAAACCGAAGCAGATAAACAAAATATTTAATTCTGTGGTATGATGTAACGCATTCCTGATTAGGTATAAGTTGAATAGGCTAGATAAAACAGTTTTACTAAAAGTACAACATGATTCTACATTTTCAACCTACAAACATGTCAATGCTTATATGTGAAAGCCAATCAAAGTAACAACATCGAACCTCTCCTTTTAAGTTACTCTCTTCAAATGAGCCAGTTTCAGTGTCTGAATTCAATAAATTTAATCTTGCGAAGTCACATCTTTGCCATCTTCATTCATTTGGTGCAATTCTCCCAGCTATGTATTCTGGGAAAGCATGACAGTAATAAAGATGATTTAAGCTTCTCTTGGTCATTTGACTCGGCCCTTGTCGTGAATTCTGATGATAATTGCCACCACATATCGATCCTCTGTTACTATCAGCTTTTTTCTACTTGAATTATTTTATAAGCATGTCATGTGAACTATCTATCGGCCCAAAGTGAAAAAGTTATTGGAGTTTATTGGAGTTTAAAATAAAGCCATGAGGGAAAGTTAATGATGTCATTGAATACGTCAATTTGTGTTTTTAAATATTAACCACTGTCTGAATATGACCAATTTATTCTTACGACAATTCTTCGCTATCTTCACTCTCTCACGGTCCATCTTCGTCCTTTACAAGTACAATTCTCACACCAACAAGAAGAAAAGGCTGTCTGTGATATTCAAGAACATGACAACGAGAAATGCTGCAGATTGTCATTGTGAAAGGTTGGCAATTGTCAGAATACAACATCTGAAAGTCCAACAAAGCAGCAACACGGAACTTCTTCTTCTTCACTCTCTCACGTACTTGCTCCATCCTCTTCCATCGCCCATATCCAAACTCTGATCAGTGTAGAGAACAAGTCGACACAGACCTTTCTCTTCATGGTGGTAGAAGGCCACACACCACTGATGCTTCTCTGTGTAGCATTTCTTCGCGCAATCCAATGCCAATTGAACTCCTTCAATTCTCTGCGAACATCCTCCATCTCCTGCGTAGTCATCTTCGTCATCAAATACAGCGACTGGAACTCTCCTGAAAAGTATGCTCCTTTTGTTAGGTGTTCCGGCTCGAGGTTGACATACGGGAGTGTGGTTCGCTGGTCCAACAAGATCGTGGAACTTGTTAAAGCCGTTAAAGTATGCGACGTAATCCTCTCTTGGCCCGTTCGGTTCAAGAAACTTTTACCCCAGCTCAACAGACTGGAATCCGGCTCAGTTGCTCCATTCGTCCACTGCCATCCACTTCCGTTTGTCCGCCTTTCGTGAAGAAGATCCGTCAAGCCAATCCAGACACGAGCAATACCGAAAATTGAACCATTCAGATGGATAGCATTGTGACCAGTAATCAATTCTCCATTCCTCTCAGCACAGTACGCCTGAGAGTCACACCAATTGAGTTGAATGGTCGTCGTCCAATTGAGGCAGACTCCAGAAAACAACTGGAAAGGCGAGGGGCAGCTGTGTGGCAGTCCGTGAGTTATGAAGGACAAAATAAGCGACCAGAAGAGAGCGGAGGTGCACTGCAGAGGAGACATGTTGACGCTGAAGTGCAGGCGATGAACTGCTTCTTCCGTGGGAGGAGACAGCGTTTTGTGCGAGCTACAAAAGTTGATTCAAAAACAAGGAAGTTAAACTGCAGACGATCAGCATGAGGTCTCAACTTAATTCGTGTGAAGTTGTTCTCAAGAGAATAAAGTGCAATGAAATTCAACCTATAATGAAACTATGTCCGTTGTCTTTGGTAGGTGACAAACGTCACGCTATCACTGTCAATCTATTCAAAAAGTGGAGCTTTAAGATGATATTCAGAATAGACATGTTGACGTTGAAGCAAAGTCCCGTCTCAGTTATGCTTACAAGTTATGAGAGCTCCAAGGACGAAATTTAGAAGACAAAGAGCTTATTCCTCTGAAGAGGATTAGCAGTCTGTAAAGAATAATCATCATTGTTGTCTCACTTTCTTGTACGAAGTCTAATTGTTGATGCTATGCGATGGCGTGATGTTTTGTACCAAAAGCTAATTTAGAAAAAATTGTGCAGATGAAAGCAGCCATTGTTTTGAAATCATAGACAGTGAAGAGGAGACAGTGCTGAGGAAACGTGGGAATCCGCAGAGTCTGTATGGACATGTGCGGAGTCAGTCTTAGTGTCAGCGAACAATAGGTCATTCCAACAGGCCGACAGCCGCCCACAACTCTTCTGACCACAAGTCAGCTGGAACTGATCTCCACATGGCAATCTTCACACATACAGAAGAACTGATCAAGGCCAACGTCATGACATGTTGCTCTACTGCAGTCGAATACATGAAAGACATTGTTGTTCATCATGTCGTGGAAGATACAACTGATAAGTACTTTTTCCTACTTTTTTTGTCCATTATCCATTCTTCGTGGGAGAGGACGGTTTTCCGAATGGATTTTCTCCACAATTCACGGATGGCAGCATCACTCTCATTCAGGCCAAGCTCCTGCAATTAGCAAGTACCGTTTCGCACCACGTCTCTTAGTGCGGCCTCTCGGCGTTGGGCACGGTAGGTCCATGCCACACGTCTTCTTGACACAGTTGTCGTCTGGCTTCCGGAGAACATGCCCGAACCATCTAAGACGGCCTGGATGTCTTCTATTACAAGAAGCTAAAGTAGCATGGATGAGGCGAACCTGTCCTTCAAAGATACGCCCATCATGCAGCGGATCATTCTGCGTTCTGCTGTCACCATTCTCTGCTGATCTTCGACTTTCATGGGCCATGTTTCACTGCCGTATATCAGGCACCTTCTCACACTTGGCCTTTCATCCACTAAGGAGTCCCCTCGATGCTAGAGATGGTGACAACTCCCGGAACTTTCGCTAGCCAGATTGAACTCGTACAGACAATGCAGCCCCTGAGCCACCACCGGATTCCATCATGTCACCAAGGTAGCAAAATCTGCTGACAGCTTGGTACGTGTGACCTACCACTGAAATTGGACCCAGTTGTTCTTCACTTGTGGTTGACAGGGTTTACACATGAAGGACGGCTCAAATGATGTCAATAAATGATGTCAAATGATGCCTTTTGGCATCACATTCGATATATTAGATCTCGGCTCATTCCATCGAGCAGAAGCCACAACACGAAATCGGCTCTTAATGTATTTGTTGCTTGACTGCAGCGCCATTCGGTACTGATCTCAAAAGCTTAAGGATTATGAGAGAACCGTCGAGGGCACAAGAGATCGTGGTCAAGCCAAATCGAGCAGGTAGGGATGGAAAGTCATCAAGAATTTTTTCTCTCATTTCCATCAACGTCGCCGCATCTTGATGAATGCCACAAGATATTCTGTCATTTTCATGGTCAGCATTTCTCTACGACCACAACTAAGAGGCAAAGATTCAACCGCGCTTCTCTTGACAGAATATTTTGATTATACGGTAAAAAGACCTGAGATTAACCTGTGATTAGCTGCAGCGCGATAACCATAGAGTGGAGTGACAACTGTTTTGCAGTTTGTGACAACAGAGAAGGTATAATTATCACATTAATCAATCAAAAAATTAATCGATCCGTCTTCTTATTACATCACGCAGTCGTACATCTAATCTGCCACCTTATTCATTGTTCATAACCATTTAATCACTCATATCATCATTGTGAGGAATAAGAAGCGGTAATAATGTCAAGAGGTAAGCAGGGTTTCCGCGGTTATCAATTATCGTTTTTCCAGGAGTTTCCAGGAGCCAGCCTTTTGATGAAATTTCCAGGAGTTTTACATAATTGGATTTACAAACGGATTTTGCATAATTCGTGATATATAGCAAAAAATACAAGTTCTTTGTATTACATATGCAGGTGATAAAACAACTGACTTTACAATAACTTTAACGCACGCTTCCACTTCAGCCTTAATACGAATCCCTGGGGAATCTCACCAGTCTTTATAATTCATTAACTCTGGTCCTGATAATAAAGTTATGATTTGTAGCGCTTTATATATTTCAGTCACACTCGGAGTGCGATGTCCCAGTGTGCTCAAACGCATTTGGTCCACCAATCCTCGGTATTTCTAAGTATACATGGATAGCAAAATCTAGACAAATAATCTGATAAATAAGGATTTGACATGTTTATGTCAATTCATCTTCAAATTTGTTCCTTTGTCCTTCCAGCGTATCCTCTCAATATAATTTTCGGCGATATAAAAGAAGCAGTTGAAGAAATCTAACAATGACATTGCTGCGTAAATGTTGTTGTATATCGTCAGTCGTGTCATCCCAAAACATCCTTAATATTATATTAGTAAAAACTTAAAGCTGTGTGTGGTGCACCGTTGTATCTATTCTTTTGTTTGTACGGGTTCTCCCGCAGATGGACCGAAATGTACCAATTCCGATTAAATTGATGCTTGACTGTGACGCATAAATTATAATCAATGACAGGAATTTTCCGCGGAGCGCGGAAAAACGGAGAAAACGCGGAAATCTTCATGTTCAATGAGAAATGCCGAATCCTCGTCTTCCAGATACCTGTGACAATGAATAGCCAGTTTACATGAACATTGTCAGTGATGTATCCAGTGCAAGTCATCCGATTCAATTTTGGCGAGCGGCTGTAAACCAGGTACCAAACTTATCAGCAAAAGCAATTCTTCTTTTGCAGTTGCCGATCAACTCATCTGATATTGAGCGGTCTTTCAACAACTACAAACTCATTTTCTCTCCGCCGTGCCCAAATCTAGGATCAGCCAACTTATTTAACATAATGAAACTTTACTTAAATGAACAAGAGTGATGTGTTGTACTATGATAGTTTGATCATGTTTTGATTAAAACAATAGATTTAAAGAGAAACACACTTATCTTCAGACAGAACAGACAAACAAAAGTCACAGAAGTTAACACACACAATCCATCACATCCTCCCTCCTTGATTAACGTAGGTTAATCAGAACCTCACTCTAGCACGTACAACCGATTGAGAGGACGATGGATAGTAGAGTTCTGAGTTTTAATCTCACAAACACGAACGCGTCCATCTCTTCCGTTGATCAGTCTCGTCACACGCCCAAACGGCCACTTAAGACGAGGAATTCTAACACCATCAGGTGGGGCCATGAGGACTGTATCATTTAAGTAAAGACCGTGGTAACGTTCAGAGCGATGTGTGCGCCGCCAAGATCGCAGCGAAGTCAAGTACTCCCTCTGCCATCGGGTCCATAGGTGGGTTGAGATCATCTGGTGATGATCGTGTTGTTTGACGAGTCTCTCACGGGTTGATTCACCGACTTGTGAGACTGCAGGAAAACATGAACGCGAGAGTGGTGCAGGAGAAGAACCGTAGAGGAAATGGGCGGGAGTGAGATCCTCTCCGTTCGAAGAACCGTAGAGGGAATGGGCGAAAGTCAGATCATCCTCTCCGTTCGAAGTTAGAGATCGGCGATTGATGCTGTTCTCTAATGCCACCACGACGGTGACTAGTTCGCTGCATGAGAGAGAAACGTTGCTCAATGTTTTCATGCAAGCACGTTTTACTGTTCCGATCAGTCTCTCCCAAAATCCTCCCCACAAGGGTGCAGAGAGGAGGCAGAAGGTTCCATCGTAGATTGCTACCATTAAGAATTTTTGATAGCGCAACAAACGCTCGGCCATTGTCACTGATGATGTCAAGAGATTCGATTGACCTCGACGGCCGAAAAATCGACGGATGGCCAAAGCTGCTTCTTTGACATCAAGCGAGTTTACAGCTTTTAGGTGTGAACAGCTTTAGTAATCGCACAAGTGAAAAGTAGCACCCACATTTGGGATTTGCGACGGAGAGTTAGAGGACCGAAGTAATCCAACCCAGTCTTCTCGAAGGGTCTAGCAGGTTGCGTTCGGAACGCTGGAAGATCGCCTCCAGGACAATGGACTTTTCTTGATTGAGATGAATTCTCCAGCATCTGGTACACGAAGAAATAGTCTTCTTCACAAATTGTCGGCATCGACGAGTCCAGTAGGAGAGATTCACGTCATTGTTGGTAGAACTGACGCCCGTGTGGTAAAGTTTGTGATGAACATCAAAAACAATCAGGCGGCTAAGGTTGAAGGTAGAGGTAGCCACGGCAGTGGAGGCTCACCATTTCGGGGTTGGCGGAGATAATTCCTTTCTCTTGTCCAATTTCCGGTCGTCCATCGAAGATAGGAGGATTGTTAGGGACTTCAGCTCCCCCTGTGAGAGCAGAGTATTCTCGCCAGCCATGCGACCTTCGACAATCGCGAAGGAGAATTATCATTCCGTTATCTTCTTCTGTCGCTGTAAGATCACCAGTTTGCTTTTGGGCGGTTGAGATGTTTGTAATGAATCACTTGACCCACGCGATTACTCGAACTACTTTGCGCAAGGAGCCATATCCTTGGATAGGAAACAGATTTTCAATCGAATCTGTGGCTGTCGGGGACGACTCATCTCGAACGGTGATTGTTGAAGATAAATGAGGACAATCTTGAAGGTATGACGGACCATTGAACCATGTGTGGGAGGCAGGCAGATCGATGGCGCTCATTCCACGGCTGGGTAAATCGGCTGGATTGAGTTCTCTTGAGACGTGGCTCCAATCGTGCGGGCTGGAAATGGTCAGGATCTCCTTCACCCTGTTTCAAACAAACACGTGTGAAGGTGGCTTGCGGATCCATCAGAGGACTATCATAGAATCGGAGTACAACTGAGCACGGTGACGATAATGGCTGATTTTCCCTGATAAAACACAACACTCGAGCAGCCAAAAGTGCAGCCATCAGCTTGAGACGAGGACGAGTCAAGCAAGGCTTCAGAGGAGCAACTCGAGCTCGCGAATATAGGAGGAAAGCACTGTCATTGGTTTTCAGGTAAACGCAGGTAGCGTAGGCCATCTTAGAGGCATCTGCGTAGATGTGGAGTTCAGAGTCTGAGTTCAGTGGCACGTGGCGGGGTACACAAATCGCACTGTAAATCGAATCTTCTTGAAGACAGTTGCATTCTTCTTGATCCTTGGAGGAGAGAGGCCCATCCCAATCATTGCAGGATCTCCAAAGACTTTGCAAAAATATTCGAAGCCTGATTGCCCACGGCGACGCTAATAAAACCAAGTGGATCGAATAGTTGAGCTACGGCGGAGGCTACTTGGCGACGAGTAGTCGCAGGTGATAGGCTCAAGGAGATGGATAAGCTGTCACTAGAAGGAGTCCAGTAAAGGCCAAGCACTTTGCGAGAGTTAGCAGGTGCCTCTCATGTCCACGTCTTCATTACGTTGGTGGTTGACAGGAACTTCCGAAGATTCATTCCTGCTTCAGCGAATTTGGATTGGGCAAATTCTTTAAACTGAGTTACATCAGGCACAGTACGTCTCCAGAGACAACATCGTCCATGTAGGAGGTCATTGCGAAGCTTAACATTGAAGTCAGAAGAATCGGCGTAGTCAGATGAATTCGGAGAACTTCGAGTAGGAGTTAAGGTTCACAGGAATGAACAAAAGGGACGCGCGAGAATTGGCTCACTCGTTTGCGGTTAAGTTTATCGAACCACACAATCTTCAAGTAAATTCGATCCTCGGGTCTGACGCCTATCATCAGGAAACCCTTCTCAACACTTGCCACTAGGGGGCCTCGATGACAACGAAAACGTAGGAGGATAGCTGTCAAGTCAGATAGGAGATTCGGCCCTGGTTGAAGACAGTCGTTGAGAGACGGACCTTTCCATGGCTTCGCGGAGGCGTCGCAAATGATCTTCTGTTTTCCGTTTTGGTAAACAGAGTGATGAGGGATGAAATTTCCACCATCTTCGGAGGCTGGTTCTAAAATTCCAAGCTTGAGGTGATCTTCCAAGGTTTCACTGTATGATTCTTTCTTCTATGTAGACGAGCGCTTGAAATGGAATTTCTTTGATGAGCTTGAGTCAGCGTCATAGACGGTCGAGCAGAGTCTTTCCACGGAAGAGGGACTTCGTAGCAGTCAGCATTGAATTGAGGTGAGACGGCCTTGGCTGCAGGTAATGAAGGAGATTCGATCCGATACATTCAAGCTCCCAGAAGCTTAGAAACGTCATCAAGGCAGGAGGAATCACGTAGACTCTTGAATATTTAGAAAATAGAATTGTTAAGACAAGTAGATGCAATCGTACCACCAATAATGTGTCCAAAAATTGTCGGTGTGAGAGTCAAGCGTTCATGGGTTAGAACTCGGTCTTTGCATAAAAGTATTTGAGGAATGGCATCCATACCTAGGAGAATGTCAATAGCGGAATCTTCGATTGTGCAATCGGCGAACTGGTGCTGCGGAAAGCGCTTCTGAATTTCGATGAGTTTATCACGAGGCAGCGTGGAGTGTGAACTGCAGATGGTCGGTACTGATATTAGCTTAGCAGTGACCCAGTTAGCACGTACAGGACTGAATAATTGTAGGCGATAAGTAGCACAGTCAACAGGAGCAGAGCGAGATCCGAGGAATATTTCGAATTGTCGAGAGACACGATCTAACATTGGCGGTTTTCCTTCCTTCGCGAACAAGATTGTCTTCACATAACTTTTTCGGAACCAGAATCGAGTAGAATGCGAGCGATGCGCTGTAAACCTAAATGAACACGAGCCTGTCTGGAGAATTGAAAAACGTCTCAGTGGAGCAGTCTGGAGGCACAACGTTGATTGAGGTTGGTTGGCGAGGTAGAAACGGAGTTACTTGAGGAAGGAAGCACGGGTCGCGGTGTGACGAACAGGATCTCGATGGAGCAAGGGTGTGGTGCTGTTGATCGCACTGTCGACAACGAGTGGAAGATCGGCAATCTTTCTTCAGATGATTTCCCAAGCAGTTGAAGCACAGGTAAGCGCTGGCGAATGCGTTGATGCGTGTCGAGATGAAAGAAAGTCTGGCACTTGAATGGAGAATGAGACTCACTAGAATCACGAAGTCGGCATGCCTGGAGAGAATTCACTTTCAATGAGCTCACAGTAGTGGTAGGTCTGGGATTTGTGCGCGGATATGCTTTCTTAGGAGCCTTGATAGCGGATGCCCAGTCGATCGTAGATAAGGTCCGATTTCGCGAAGTCAAGCAGCTTGTCCAAGTCGAACTTCTCTCTGGGAGATCTGGAGCGTCGGGCCCATTCAAGCTGACTCGAAGAACGCAATTTACCAGTCAGAAGAGGAGCAAGGAGAAGTTCTATGCACAGGAATGGAGTGTGAGGTAGCAGCAGTTGTAGAGGTGGTCAGCACTTCAACAATTAATTGAGTAATTTCTCACAAGTGTGATTCGAAGTTCGTTGTCATATTTCGGAAGGAAGAAATGTCATTATCTTTAACCAAATTTAGATTCACAGGGCGGTCTGTATACAAGCTAGTTAACGGAGAGGGATCATCGAATCGATCTTTGAGTATCTTCAACGCTAATGGATAGTTCTCTGAGGTACATGGAATGCCACGAATTGTATCGCGAGCCTTTCCACGGAGCGCAGACATTAGATACGTAAACTTTTGCACGCCTGGAATATTTCTGTTATGCACAGTGGCGTTAAATTGATCATAGAAATGTCGCCATGCCAGACAGTCGCCACTAAAGGTCGGGAGACTTATCCTAAGCAGGCCTTCTAACCCAGAGTTCGATGAAGCGGTAGAAATATTACTCGATGTATTTTCAAGTCGAAGGGAGTTAATTCTAGTCAAGGCGTCAATAACAATGTCGGACAATCTCTCCTGTTCTGCGATTTTACACTCAACTTGGTCTTCGTCTTCTACGAGGTTCAAAATCGTAGCACCTACTTCTTCAATTTTTGTTTTCGAAGAGGAAAGTTTTGTCGATGAGCGGTTACTGCAGCTATATCAGTCTGAGAGGAATTGCATAGGTGTTCTTCTTCAGATAAGAATCCGATTTTAAATGCAAAACATATGCACGGCGGGATGCTTTAGCCCTGCGGAGTGAGTCCATAGTTACTTTCCCGGGTCGCGGCACCAACAAAATGTGAGGAGTAAGTAGCGGTAATAATGACTTAAGGCCGGTCAAGAGGTAAGAGGCTTTTTAGCTTCCCGTTGGATACTCTATCGTTCGAGTTGAAACGTTTAAAATCGACTTGGATTGTAGAACAGCTGATTTTATTCACATTCCTTACGTGGACAACAGTAACCAATTTAGATTTAAAGAGAAACACACGTAGCTTCAGACAGAACAGACAAACAAAAGTAAAGGTCAATTTAAGTCACAAAAATTAACACACACACACACACAATCCATCACAATCATCAAGTGTTGCAAAATTCAACTGTTCATTGTATCACGTGTTCCAAATTGGAAATAATCGTTTTGACTTTTGGATAATATCAATTGCAAGGAATCATGCGGTAGTGACAACATTCCTTCACAACTCTTGGAAGTTGCTAGTCACATTTTTCCAAGCCCACTTACTCATCTGTTCACTTCATCATTCACTGAAGTTAAAGTTCCCGACCAATGGAAATGTGCCAAGATTTTCCCCATACCTAAGTGTAAAGGGCCTACATTGAATGATGTGCGACCGATTTCTCTGCTTCCTGTGGCGTCGAAACTCCTAGAGCGCCTAGTTGTAAAACCTGCGTTACCCTATCTGATGAACATGTACGGGCCTGACCAATTCGGATATTGTGAAAACTCTTCAACTTGCCTCGCAAATATAAAGCTCCACGAGTTTGTGACAAGAACTCTAGATCAGTCAAATGTTTCTAGTGTTCATGATCGTAATCATCGGAGAATAATCAACTAATAGATTATAGTTAGAATATGGAAGCTAGGTAGGTTAAGTACATTGTGATCCCGGGGTCGTAGGCTCTATTCCTGCCACAGCCATAAAATACAAATTTCTAAATAAAATAAATAATAATAAGTATTTAGCTAGAAAATCATTTTAAGTTACTAAGTTCCGTGCCGAGGGTACACGCCAAAGACACTATAGCTGTTGCGTGAGTAGTGACAACCAAAGTTTCCTGATATCAAGATTTACGTGTTGGATTTTACATATTGGAAGGAGGATTGCATGAAGCCACTTACGTGAGAAGCAGCAACCAAATCTCTTAATATGAATATTGGAATGCAACATTGAATATCTAACGAGAATGATAGCTATTAAGTCAATACAAGACACCAACACCCTTAATTCCCCGACTGCACTCGCCCGACCTAGGAATCGAACCGAAGTCCGCGGTGTAGACGAGCTCGCACCTTCTTCACTAGGCCACGCTGACGTTACAAAAGGAATGCGAGTGAAGGCAGAAGTCATCTCTAAGTGATATCGACATCATATAACTTCATATTGCCCTATTATTATTACGGAATTATAACATATTGGAAAGTCGAGATTACATGGAAAGTCATTCATCAAAATGGTCACGACAGACTGAATGGAACAATGGTCTCTACATGTCATTGAAGATCAGACCGAAAAATTGAAACCTTCGAAGCTGAAATCCACGTGGACTAATCCCTCTTTGAGGAAGGGCTAACAACTTGCTTGCGAAATTGAAATACTATAAAAGACGCCGAGAATTCAGCAAGAACAACAACTCCTTGAGTCAATTGAGTAAAACATTTATCGACAATTTCTGACCATCACTTCCTCATCTCTGGAGAGGTGTCGCCGTGCCATTGGTGTCGTGCATTACCAATCAGACTAAAGAACATGGTGTTCTAGTCCTCTCTTGTACTAAAGACTCACTAACTGATCAATTTTTTTTCACGTTTCTCGTCCGCTTTGTAACCGGAGAATCAAAAGCTTTGTGTGTCTCGTTCACCTATTCGTTTTATCATTATAGAAGTTTCGGTGTCTAGTTCTGATCTTGGTTTTACACCGAATCGTGGATCTGGGAATAGTTTATGTTTAGATTCGAATATCCTTAATCGGTCAAGTTCGAACCAAACATTACACTGGAGATCCCACCGAGATCTGAACTCGGATCGCTGGATTCAAAGTCCACATAGTGCTTGCAAATGCGAACCAAAGAAATGCGAATTTATGCAAATATCAGTGCATTATTTGGGCCACATTGTGTCAGCAGAGCAGCAGATGGAATGAGACCAGATCCCAGGAACATAGAGAAAATACAAAATCATCCAATACCCTTCTCAAGCATTCAGGTGATATTCGTGAAAATAAAACAGAGCTCTCTAGATCATTTTGAAACTAGGTCAGTAGCACTAGATCACAACACAAAGGCTCAGGAACACCAGAAAATAATGTACGACAAAGTGTGTAGCGGTTGGACCCGCCACCAGTTCCTGGTATTCTACAGTCCTTCCTGCAAGCCATGGAGTCCACAACCTTCTGGCCATCACCTCCCGCTCCGCGCGTGGGTGCAGCTCAACCGCCTGCGATCCGGAGTTGGTCGGTTCGCTCCCGTAATCAGCGCCTGTGATTCGGCGGCATCCGACCTATGTTCCTGCCACCGCCCTCAAACTGCTCAACATGTGTTGAACTGTAACGTTTTGGGCCCCCTTTGCCCACTGCCTGATATTGACGATCTTCAGCTTCTCCCGTACTTGTTAAACGCCAGTTTATAACTTTTATTGTCAAGCATGTCATGCGATGCTAAAAAAATATCGAGTGCTGTTTTAAAATCGGCCTGAATGAATTAGATAGTCACTACGGACAATAAAACATCATGCATCATTTACCAATTGAAATAAATCAATTTTGGGCCTATATGTTGTTTCCTGGAAATTGAGGTAGAATAATGGAATCTACTGATATAATATGTAGTTCATGAAATTCGTTTGTTTCCAGGTTCCAGGATTTAAGTATAAGACCGATTGATTGAGGACAAATTTCCAGTCCCGCGTGAGATTCGAAGGACTTTTTTCCTACAAACCTGAGGTTACAAAACTTAATAGCAGTTATCATCAAGTAACATATTTTGGCAAAAAAGGACAATGAGAAGTCACATGTCAGAACAACATCCACTATACAACTCATAATATAGAGTCAGTAGGTTACTGCAGAAATTTTCACACGAAAAACAAATGCTACTGTGTCATTCGAAATGTGTTACAGTTATAAAGCGCAGTAGATTTTGATCATTTCAGAAAACCAAAGACACTTTTATGGAACTACTTATTAAACTTTATGGGTACAAGGAGTCACTGTATCATTCAAAATCCATGTAAAAAACACGATTACCAGTATCCACCCTATTTGATAAACTGATTTCCTTTCATAGCTGTTATAAACAAATTTACTCATAAAAAACAACAAACCAAATTAGGCCTATGCAATATGTCCTTCATCTCGCTTCGATACGCAAATCACGGCAAAATTTTCTGATTTTGCTGATCTAATTTTCGATTATGTAGACAATTACACCTGCTAATTAAGATCATTTGCACTTATTGGT
The DNA here is from genome assembly GCA_907163375.1 of Prostheceraeus crozeri. Taxonomy (NCBI): domain Eukaryota; kingdom Metazoa; phylum Platyhelminthes; order Polycladida; family Euryleptidae; genus Prostheceraeus; species Prostheceraeus crozeri. Next base: position 1,773 of record CAJQUW010006029.1, on the reverse strand, counting down.
CAGCTTTGATTTGTAACATTATTAGGCTTCACCTGTAGATGCAACAGCTGATAAATGTGCCTCTGCATGAACGCTCCACTTCACGAGCGAGAATTTGTTAAATAAACAAATCTGTAAAATTAACCAACATTTTTTGCGCAAGCAAAGAAAAGTGGGAGTTTCCACATAGTTTTGAGAGTTGAAAACTTTGATCACGATCAAGTATAATAACGGATAATTTGAGTCGAAAAACCTTAAGTACACACTAGTTATTTAACTCAACCAGAAAATCCAATAGAACACAAGGGCTTCTTTTAGATTATTGCATCAACCTAGCACCTGAAACTAGCAAACTGATATTCTTCGTAGGCTATTGATGTTGACTTATCGAACCGAGCATGTCTAACGGGTATGTCACCTACATGTATATCCGAAATGTTATTTAATACGGATCGTGATATATTTGGGGAGAGTTATACCTCCCACGCAACACAAATAGAAAACTTGAGGTGATTCAGAACTCGGCAGCAAGAATAATTACGGGATTGCGTGAGTGCAACAACATCCAATCTTTGCTTACTTGAAGGTGACTTAACACCAATTGTCAATAAGGTATCCGGAGTTGTAATGCTGCCAGAAGATGTGCTAGAGAATGTAAAGCGAATGCTGCGTGTGAGGATCCCTTCATGAAAATCGCAAGTCGCCGACCTGTACCGAAGCAATGATTTGTAAGACGTTAGAAACTGGGAAAATGGCACCATGTATGTGAACTTCACAAGCAGAATAATAGTAAATGATAGAAAAAAGCATAATGATTTAGCCTACACTGCCCTATTGCACCATGGAATTGTTGGAGGCAGTGAGATCGAGTTTTTTCCACACTGTAATAGAACATAACACCAAGGACAAGACAGTGAAGATAATGCTAGGAAAAGGAATGAATCGACACTCAAACACTTAGAAAAAGAGGAGAGTTTGATCTGGAAATGTGGTCGGATGGATCGGTAAAGAATGAAAAGGGTGGAGGAGCTGCAGTGATTTACATAAACGGAGTCGAAGATCCACTGACAGTTGTGAAAGCTGATGCCGGAAAACTGGAATCCTCCTTCAGATCGGAATTGACTGCTATTCATGCAGGCCTGAGTTGCATTATTGACCGAAAAGTATATAATCGATGGATGTAAGACACTTTTTAAGCGATTCTATCTACTAAGGAAGCTGCGTCCCCTTATGAGCAAAACTGACCTCCATCATAGTATACACCAGCAGTATCCGTAGTGTAATAGAATATGCGTCGCCTACTTTCGATGGATTCAACAAAACTTTGTCTGAAAGACTTGAGAAATTGATAGGTGTGCTCACCGAATCATTTTCTGGGGGAGTAAAACTAGTTGTAATTGTGAAGACGACAACACCCGAAAACGACGCTATGCCACAAGCAGAAAACTTTCAAGAAAGCTGCAGGCAATTCTTCACATGCTCTACATAGCCTAATTCCTCCTTTACATCGCCATTCCCAAAGTGTTGTCATTCCTTAAAGCCGAATGAACATTCGACGAAGTTCTTTCATCCCATTTGTGCCCAGCTAGGAAAATTATTTTTGATTTTGACTTCATAGTGTTTCACTTACCGTTATATTAAAGTTCAAACTTACTTGCAACTCACACTGTGTTGATTGTGTTACTTACATGCCAGGTATTTCGATTCCTATTATGAAATAATATACGCTTCCTATTAGGGATGTACCGACATATCGGCTGATTATCGGCAGCTTTTGTAACACATCGGTTATCG